>BMAV01007737.1:0-144480 GCA_019973955.1 Trichonephila inaurata madagascariensis
AAAAAAAAAAGTATTGTTCCCCACTTATTTTTTTTTGGAAAAAAAATTTCTGCAATGTTTTTTAAATTTAAAAAAACCTTAATTTAAAAGGGAAATTTTTTTAAAATTTTTTAAATTTTTTAAAAAAACGGCATTTAATATTCTCTTTTTACAACCAAAGGAAGGGAAAAGTCATTTTTTTTTTGAGATTTGTTGTGTAAAAAAACGGGAAATTTTTTTTAAATTTTTGGAAACTGATAATTCTTTTTTTCATATTAAAATATTTCAAATATATATAATTAGAAGTTATATCAGAAGTAGCGATGAAATAACTTCAGATCGTTTGGATCGCTTCAGATCGTTCGCTATTCTTGATTATTTGTTATTTGATGATTTCTGTTTGTTCCATACTTTTATGTGGAGTACTTCAATAGAATACATTTAATACTTATATTTATAATGGACAAACAAAAACTAAATTCGTATTATTTTTAAACTATTATTTTTTGTATTAGTTTGAAGTTTTTTTTTCGTATTTTTTTTAATTTTTATGTGAGATAATTTTTAAAAAAAATTTATTTTCATTCATCCTCTAGAACAATTAAGAGTAATCTCTTCCCAACTGCCTTTTCCAAATTAACTTTTCCGTTTAAAATAGTTCTTTTATTTTACCAAATTTGTTTCTTGTTTTGTTACTTATGATTGAGCTTTTGAATTTTTGTTACTTCCCTCCATTTTTCTTTGAAAATAAATTACAAACCAAGTTTTCTGAAGCGTTTTAGTGCGTTATACAATACTCCTATTAATAGAATCAAAAATTTGTATGCTATTAATGTAAAATGATAAATAAAAATCAATTTTAGCCACATAGTCACTGTCTCCATATACTGTGAAGGAAAATATTACATTTTACACTTATATTCAACATAAACCATTTCTTCTGCTATAGATAAGAGCTCTATTGTATTTTTGAGTGTTCTTGTTATTAAAAAAAAACTGCCTAAAGGTTTAAATATTTCGTACAGTTTCTGAAGCATTAGAAGTTTTTAAAAATTTGGTTCCTCTTCGAAATAACTCGAATGTAAATTCAAGCTTATAATAGGGACAATAGTATTTTACTGCTAGATAAAACTTTGATTTCTTCAAAACGCAATCCCTTAATTTGTTAAGCAATTATAAGAATTAGGGTACCGAGAAAGTTGCAATGAATTCTAATTAAAATTATAAAAGTAAATTATAGTGATTAAAGATTAAGAAGACTTTAATTAGTTTATGTAAAGAAACGACAAATATCTGTGTAAAATCACATTTAAATATTTACGCTTAGTATCCCAAATTAAATTCAGAATCAACACTGAGAAACAGTGCACCAAACACTTAGAATTCGAAAGGAAAGAGAAGAGGACAAAAAAACTGAAACGCGACGCACTTGAATAAAAACAAAATTGCGTATTGAATAAATAACAGTGTTGCTGTTTCACTTCACACATAAGTCAGAATACTTAAAGAGGTTTTATACTTTTTCAAAGAAGCTATTCTGAGAATTGTTAAAGATTCAATAAACATGACATGCTCAAGGCTAGAAGTATTTTACTTTCTCGAAAGCTGTAACTCATTTCTTTTTCACATCTCAAGAGTATTCTTGAGCCTGCTGTTGCTAGATGAAAATATTTGCTATCACAATTTACTGCAATCATTTCGATAAACGTATTTTTCTGTTCATTTCCTTTCAACGGTCCTTCCCTCACAATCAAAGCGTATATTTTATCCATTCCATATTTGGTTTCTTATTCTAATTTAATATAATTGTGGGACTTGGTACTATTTTCTTAAAGAGGCGTAGGGGAAATTGCAAAAAAGTTGCGAAGATTTTTATCATACGGTTTTTGTTTTCAATGAATCCTCTTAATTAACAATTAAAATCCTTGATTCTTTGAGCAGAATGAGTTTCAAAATAGAAATAATTAAAAATCGAAACAAAATGTGAGTTATTATTAGCATTCATTGTAGTTGCTCATTAGGATTTTGATGTTATTCCCTATTAATACATTTCTTTTCCATAACATCTGCACACTTATATTCGTCATTCTTCATACCACTCATTATTAATTATCTTTCTGATATATAGTAGTGTTATAAAAACTGAGATGAATGAGTCTAAAAACAACAGTCAGAGATGTTCTTTTAAATGTGAAGATATAATTAAAATATCACTAAAGTTCGTATTAACGTTTTCTATGATGAAATCAATGTGTTCGTTTTGCTCAAAATTTAATCAAATTTTGATGAAAAACGTCACGATTTTAATTTTAAAAACGTAAATTTATTAAATGGGGTGCAGTAAACGTTTAAAAAAATTCAATGTAATGACCAAATTTTTGGGGTAAGTGCTGAATTGAAATTTTGTGGGGAAAAAAACAATACATATTTGATTTTAAAATGACCTCTTTTTTTCTGTTCTTCTGTCCTGTTGTTCTGTTTTATTCGTTACATTTTTTAAACTTCTGTTTAAAAAACGGTGAATATTACGTGATTCATTTTAAATTTTATTATTTTAGAAGTACAATTATGTATTTATATTTTAGGAAAATAAAAAAAAAAGATTAAAACATTCAAGACGATTTTACTTCAATTAGAATTGCAAAGAAATCTAATCATAAAAGACTAATTTTTTATCATTACACATTTCTTTGAAAATTTACATATTTGTTTAATATACTTCATGGCTTTATATATTTAATTTTTAATTCAAAGTTCAAACAATGAGTATAGAGGATTGTAGAATACACCATTTTGATTTTAATATGTTAATTTATTCACCAAAAATATCCATGCAAAAATGTTTTTTCCTTTGTTTTAAATTAACAAAATTTCTGTATTTTGTCTTTACTATAAAAAATAATGTCTTGAATGTTTTTTATCCATTGAACTTCAGCCAATTTTTTTCATTTTAATGGATAATTTTTGATTACACGTATAAGATATCACGAGGCAAATTTTATCAAGTATAATCATTCATCACGATAGCCAAATGACATTTTTGAATCTTAATAAGTTAAGTTAAGTTACATGCTATTACTTTTGATTGGATGAAAATTTTGAATTTTTTAAAGGGAAAATTATGGGGTTTACATCCAAGAATAAGTAAAGGGTTTCCATTTCTTCAAAAATTTTTTAACTTACGCGCATTAAGAAGTCCAAAATTTCAACCAATTAAAAAAGGGTTTATTGGTAAAAGAATATATGCAAAAATAATTCGATATTCTTAATATTCTTGGTTTAAATACATGTACTTCACAGTTAATAGCAATTATTGAAAGTTTATTTTGCAAATATAAAGTCTAAAGATATCTTGTGATCATAAGAAATATATTGATAAGGTTAAAAATAAAATGGAATATTTTTGAGTAAAAGGGTATTTGTGAAAAAATACTCTCACGATTTTTAACGCTTTGTTGATATCAAATTTTAATTATTGAATTTATTATTTTTTTATTACTCAGCTTGGCATTTGTTGCATGGTATCTGTCAAACTACTTTTGAAAATAACTGAAGATTAATTTCATGTAAAACAAAACCATAAAGTATTTTTTATCGTTTTCTCATATTATATTATGGCTTTATTACTTTCAGGATATTTATTTTATTTTTTATTTCATTCAGAGTGATTTTAATAGGTCATTCAAATTTTCCCATTTAATAAATACCATTTTCCTTGCTTTAAATTAAAAAAAAATATTTCTCTTACTAGTATAGTCTCAGCATTTTAAGAACATAGCATCTATAAGTTATTGATACATTTAAATAATTTTATTTTAACTTGCCGGTTATATTTACTTATCTATTCTTTTTTTCCCAGTCCATCAAAAATAACATTTTGTGGCTTCATATGATGAACAAGAATTTAACTTCTCTTTCCATCACTCCTTTCCCCCTTGCTATGAACTTGCTTTTATTTCGTACTCGATGATGTCTTCCAAAAAATAATAAAATCTTTTTTTAAAAAAGCCTACACGTATCGTTTAGGGAAATGAGACATCATGAATCGAGGAGCGACTAGCGTTAGACGAATGCCGTTTCCGTAATAAATTAAGAAAAGAAATCATAAAAAAGGGGGAAAAGACGGGAAAAGAAAGGAAATCAGATGGAAAAAAAATGAAAACCCCCTTCCAGTTTATTACCACAATGCAAGTTAATCGCCCCCAATCAGACTTAGGAATGAAGACTCGGACCAAATGGACAAGACTGTGATTAAGTCAGGTACAAAAGTCCGTTTTAAATAGGGTCTGGTCGTTAGGAGAACACGCTAATGGATTTCCACGACTCACTCCGACTTTTTTTCCCCTACAAAAAGATTTATAAAGGAAGAATGCAAATTGGGATTAATGTTGTCATGTATTATTTATTCTCGAAAAAATTAAAGTCTTCTTTTTAAAGTGAATGTGATTTTTCTCAGAAAAGAAATATATTTGTGCTGTGAGATTTCTCCGTTTGTAAGGCATTATTTAGAATGAGATGTTTTGTTACGTCATATATCCGTACAGTGAGGATTCAAAATAGGATTTTCTCTTGCTTCAGATTGAATTGATTTAGTTTTTCCTCACTGAATTGAAATCAGTTGAGAATTGAGAACATTAGGGGGTTTTTGTGCTTCAAGATTCTACATTCTTTATAATATTCAATAATATTTGGTTTTAGTTTTATTTACATATTTTGATTTATGCAGAATAGTGTTGTAAACTGATTACTTCAAATCTGATTCTTCGTGTGATTCTTTTCTGAATAACCAATTTGTTTGATTGATATCATTGTTTACAGAGAAATAAGATTAAATGTTTTGTTAAAAAGCAATTTTATGCTTGTATGTTTTAATGTTTAAAACATCATTATAACTTCGTTAAGACTTTTGCAACAAAAAGGATTTTTTTGTAAAAATAATATGCATAGAAAGTTTTCCTTATTATTCTTCATCCAAATAAATTGAAAAATAAATCGTTTTATCAGCTTCGTATTTATTTTAGAGAAAAATGTCAATGTTTGTTATAGTAGAAAGAGTATGTGAAGAGAAATAATCTTAAAGGTAGATTAAAATTCTGATGCAATTCAAATCTGTCTAAAGTTAAATGGGAATTAAATCTCAAGTCATAATTTAATTTTGAATTTGAAAATCAAATCAAATTTTTAAGCATAACTTTTGTAATGTATTTTTACTTCAAGATTAATCTGCCTCAAGAAAGGGGAAGAACTAAAAGAAAAACTAAAGTTTATTTCGCCTTACAATCAATTTTCAAAATTAGATTTTGAAATTGTGCTCTAGAGAGTTTTGAGTTAAGCTTCCTAAATTAGAGGCAAATCTCGAAATTTAAGTTAGACATATAGATTTCAATTAAAATGGATTTTAATTTTAGAAAGATAGAAAACATGTATTGTGCTTGGCGATTCTCTCTCTCACAGTCAGGGACTGAAAGATAGACAAAGATATCTCCTCTTCAAGGTCACTTGTAGTTGTCTGTTTAAAAAATTTTTAATAAATTGAAAAGTTGCGCATACAGTGGCGCGTACGCAACTGGCAGGTTTCTAAGGGGCCCAAAACCTGACTTTGCAAGGGGCCCTATATTCTCTATTAACCCACTTGTTGCGTAAATAATTTGAGGATATAACAAAGAATCTTTGAGTATTAACTTTTTAATAATGCATTGTGTGTGTGTGTTTCTTTTAATTAAAATCTTTAAGGGGCCCTAGAGATAAATAAGTCTTTGTTAATGTCATCAAACTTAAAGATAAATGTTTTGGAATAATGAGATTTTCATTTAAAATATTTCTTAAGATAATTTGTTAAGTATTAAAACTATATATTGATTATTCAAGGAAAACATTTTAGGGTTGTTTTAATTAATAGTAAAAAAAATTTTTTAAACCCAAAACTGGAAAATTTTAAAAAAAAATAAATGGGGTTTCAATTAACTTATTGATATTAAATAAAAATGAATAAAATTATTAAGTTAAAAGCACTCTAAAATGGCTATGATTAAAAAATTTTAAATATTAGAGGCAGGATCACCACTTACAAAGTCAACAATGAGAAGTATATTTACAATCTAAAAATTTTTCAATATTGTGAAATGAATTAATTAACTATAAAGAAGATTTTTAGAAATTAGAGAGTTAAAAAACAGGGTGAAACTAATATATTTTTTTTTTTTAAAAAAGATCAAAAGTTAAAACTTTTTTGCTGGTAAAATTTTGGTATTAAGTTTTACTATTTTCCATACGCTTTATTGCACTTAATTTATAAGATTAAATATTCTGAAGCAAAATATTTTTTTAGGTAAGAAAAAATAACGTTATATGATTCTTTTTATATATGATTGATATCTATCAGAGAAATTTAAATACTGCGACGGAAATAAATTATTAGAAGAGCTTTGTAAAAAAAAAAACTCATGTTTTGTTCCTTATGATGTGTTCTTGATGAAGTAGTAGTTTCTAAATATACATACATCGAAACTGTCGAGACCAGTAGAGAAGGAGAGAGAGAGAGATCTCCCCATTTATTTCAAAAGTTTTCTTCTAATTTAAACTGCGCCGTCATATCCAGAAACTAACCAAACAAAGCCAAGGGGATACAAGCTCTGCATTTTCCCGGAGAAGTCGATTTAAATGACAAGGCAAGTTGCTTTTTGAAATCTTGCAGTAATGATGTTCTTTGAAATTCCGCAAAGCTATTTGATTGCTATCGGCAATAATTACGGAACGGGATTTACCGCCGCCGTTAGACGGGCTTAGTGGAGGTAAAACCCAAGAAAAATTCTTTGATCTATCGTGTTTTCAACAGCTTGTCTTTTTTAAGAAGGCCCTGGCCTTCCAGATTAAAAGCGCTGACTTGGTTTTCCTTTTTTTGAAGCCCTTTTTCTTAGGAGAGAGAAAGAAAAAAAAGTGTATGTGTGTTTTTTTTTACTCAAAGAGAGGAGGGAACTAGACACAAATTGTAGAAAATAAAATTTTTCCCTCTGAAGCATGCTTTTTATTTTATTTCGGTGAGAATTTTTTGTCTTCAAATAAATCGTGACTGGTTCAAATAAATTTATTTTGCTTCCAATAGTAATTGGTCTTCAAATTTAACGGGCTAACATTTTTCAGCTTTTCTCTAAAATATGAAATAGTTTCGAAATATAACAATCAGTAAGCTTAAGTTTGATTTATCAGAATATAATGATAACAACTTGCTTAGTACATCAGTGTTTCTCAAACTGTAGGGCGCGCCCCCTGGGAGGGGGCGTGATAACCCTATGAGGGGGCGCGAGCATACTGAAATGTCGAAAACAAAAGATTATTTTAAAAAAATTATTAATTTACTGAAAGTAAGCAAATAAAATTCTGACACAATAAAAAAAAATTACATTCTTACCCTGATTTAATACATTTATAAATATATTACTGTGCAATGCATTTTATGTTTAATTTATAACAATAATAAGTTAAGAACAAGTTTATTAATTACCAGTGACCCCCTGGGCTTGTCATATATAAAATTATATGAAAACATTAACACTTAACTTAATAATTTGTACGGTTTATGATTAGTCTCTAAAATGCCGATAAAAAATTAAGTGATTCACTCCCCAATGCCATGGGATAACACGTGGAGAGCGTATGTGGTGTTTGGGGGTAGTAAAGGAGTTAATGAGCACAAGCTTGCTGGTTTCTACATTCTAAGTAAAAATAAGTTTCTACATACTAAGTAAGTTTCTACATTCGAAATAAGTAAATTCTTCGCAGACATTGTCAAGATCTTTTTATTTTATCCAAATGCCTTCGGAATAATTTTTACGGACAGCAGTTACAGAAAAGATCGTACTTTGGAAAGATGTATATATACGTCCGGGGCAAATAACGCACAGGCTGAGCGAGTCGTTTACATACGCACTTGAGGTTACAGTCGCATTGTAAGTTTAGCATCAAAGTATAGTATTATTGAATTTAATACATTGTTATTGTATGGAAGAGGGGCGCAATGAAAATTATGATTGAATATTGGGTCGCAAGTAATGAAAGTTTGAGAAGCACTGTAGATAGTAGAAGCACTGTAGATTTGTAATAAATTTATGTATATATATTATATATTAGCATTTTGGAATAAAATCTAGTGTGCTAAGATCCAGCTACATTAAAAGGCAATGTAATTCATTCAACATCTATTTAGAGAATAACTCGATTTACTTTCAGTAAAATGTTAAGTATGCTACTGATTTATTCGTATAAAATATTTGTGTTCGAGAATATACTCGTATAAAAAGATTTCTCAAATCAGTTTTTGAAAATAGGATTAAAACAATCAGTTTGTTTCTTTGCATAACTTTTCTTAAAAAAAACCCTGGAAGGTCAAGAAATTAAAGATTATTTATTATTTACCTATCTCACAGTTTTGAAATATGGCTAAAAATGGAATAACTATCTTTGTTAAAATTAAATCACAGGGATATATTTCAAATGATTCTTCCGAATCGAAAAAACTTCATATTAGTATTTTTAAACTGTCTTGTGTATATCAAGTTAAAACCGTGATATATTCAATTTTCGTTCTTGGATGGACTTTTCTTGAAATTACTTGAATATATAGATCAAGTAAAGAACAATAATTTACTTCCATTACCCGGAATGTTACAACTGCCAAAATCCAAAAAAAAAAAAAAATTCCTTCTTTTTATTTAATTTAATGAAAATAAATGAATGAAAGAAAGGAATACGAAGATACTTCTTTTTTGTTTGCTACAGTACTGTAGAATCTTGGATTTATTAAGAGCTTCGCATTTGAATTTCAAAACATAAACATAATGAGAAATGTTTTTAGAAATGTACCATGAATCATCGAAACAGAATGAATTTATAATGTACGTCCATTTAAAAAACATTACTTTTAAGTAGTCTTTTGCTGGCGTATTTTAATATATTAAAACTATACTTTCCATATAATGTATCCATAATATCTGATTTATGGTTATTCAATCGATTTACTTAACCATTTTGAAAAAAAAAATCCATCTTTTTAATCTTTAAAAAATACTGCCCAAAATATTTTTCATCGTATCAGATTTTTTTTAAACAGCATAAAATTATTTCTTAAGCGTTACAGAGAATTCATTAAAAATAGGTCTAATTAAAATAGTAACAGTTCATAACGAAAATTAAGATCACTGCTGAGATTCAACTTACATGAAAGTGCTGGAAGCTCAGACAATTTTTTAACACTTCAAACACAAATTTCACACCACTTACAATTTTCAAATTGAGTTCGAATACTGCCAAAACTTTTGCTTTATATTACAATACTGATGGCCATTATGTCAAAGTTTATGTCTGATAATTTGATAAATAAGTAAGTTCTCTATTTGTATATAATTTAGTTTTCCTTTCTTTTTTTGAAAATACATATGGATCTTTCGTATTAGAATTTTTTATTTAAGTGAAACAAATAATATACACTAAATAACAATACAACTGAACAGATTCAATAAATACTTTCTTAAAATATAGTATACTATGCCGGAAATAACCAGTATATTTTTCAAAAGATCTCACTTTGAAATTAATAATCAAATCAATCGATTTCATTGGATTCGTGATGTGGGGGAATTCCAATTAAAGTTTATTTTTTAAAATAATTCTAATAATAAGGATAAAGGCTGGAATAGGTAATTAACTATTCTAACATTCCGAATACGGGGAAATTATACTGATCATTACGCTTTTTAAACAATATTCAAATATTTAAAGTACACAGAAACTTTCAGGGAATAGAACAAGAAAATAATTAAGACAAAATGAAGAAAAAAAATAATATTGAAAACCATTCATTGCTTGAATATAATTAGTAATAAGCAAAAAAATATTGATAAAAAATATTGATGATGCGTTCTTAATATTTGAATTTATCTTCGAGGGGATAAGATAAAATATAAAGGAAATGGAATGTCCTAAGAATGTTAATAACGAATTCCTTATAATAAAGAATTAATTTTAGGAATGCCCTCATATAAGGAATGGAATGCTTACGAAGATTAAGACATTAGTTTTTTTATGATCTCCTTCCTCTGTACGGATTATTATTTAGGCTTATATAGTTGTTTAAATCAGATTTTAAAACTATTGTAAATCATTTGTATTTATATATATTTTCACGAATGCTTAATATTGTCAAATGTTTTAAGAGATATAGAAAGTTATTGTTATTACCTATATAAATAATTCATATACATAAAAGATGAAATAGATAATTTCAAATGAATGCATATTTATAGATACATTATTCGTATGAATCTAACAGTAACACAACAGTATATTTGTAGTAAATTCTGTTTAATTTGACATAATGTAATCATCCCCAGCATAAACTATGATAACTCGAGCAAAGTAATTTTAACTACATTTTACATTTAAAGTAACTTTTGAATAATATAAAATAAACGCTTCTGTGATAACGATTTTAAAACTTAAAACTACCCCATGCTCATTATTATTTAACTGTCAAAAAATTCTTAAAAAAAAAATTCTTTTATTGTTTAATAACGTAAATTTTCAAGGTGAAAGTAAATAGGGATCTTGGCAATTTGCTTTAAGGTATCCGACTACGTTCGGAACCGTGATTTTAAAAAAGCGTATAAATGGATAATTTTCATGATATTTAGTGTCACTTAGATTAGAATACATGTATAAAGTTGTTTTAAGGACATTTTGACAAAAAAATTTATTTAAATACAATATTTCAGTAAAAATTAACTTAGAATAACATTTTTTCAAAATGTTCTCCTTTTATGAAAAATGCTTTTATTATAATAATATTTTACCTGTATATAGCTCAGACCTCTGTACAGAGGCTCAACTATGATTTTTGAAAAATTCACATTATTTTCAGAGTTACAACCCATCGAAATAATTATCGGCGTTTTTTTCTTAAAATTTCTCCCCTCTGTTGTTGTAAAACGTGGATAAATTCACTTCTAAGTAATATATTTCAAAAATTCTAGTTGAGCCTCTGTACAGAGTTCTAAACTATATACAGGCGAAATATTATTATAATAGAAGCATTTTGAAATTATTTTGAGAATATTTTGAAAAAATGTTATTCTGTTTTTATTTTTTGTCAAAATATTGTACTTAAATAATTTTTTATTGTAATACTATTCTTAAAACAATTTTATATACATTTTCTAATCTAAGCGACACTAAATATCCTAAATATTATTCTTTTATACGCTTTTGCAAAATCACGGTTCCGAACGTAGTCGGATACCTTAACATATTAGAATGAACTATAAACACAATGCAGTCAATATGTTCTATAAATATTCCAAATTTTGAATGCTAAATATGTTTATCTGCTGTTAGTATTCTAGAAAATTTTCTTACGGTACTAAAAGGTCAGTTTTTTAAAGAATAGAATATATACGACCGAAGTTCAAATTATATTTACCATTTATAACTTGGCCTGGTTTATAAGATATTGCTGTTTGCAATAGAACGTAAGGTGCATCATTAGATTGAAGCGGTAAGCCCTGAGTTCTCATAGGACTAATAGTATCACATAAATCCATGGGAGCCCCATGGGGATAACCTTGAACTTGGGAGTTTGTTAAGATGAATACAGTCAACAAAAGTTTACTTTTTCCATCCATTTCCAGTTGTGTTGACGAGACTGCTACCGAAGTCCATATAGTTCGAATTTGGAGGTCAAGGATGAATGTAGATATTTTTTGAGTCTATCGGAATTTACTTTTTGAACTATATTGGATCGTCCTGACCCACTTTACCAGGTGCAGTAACCTTAACACAAAACCAGTTCTCTTTCTTTTGTGTTACAATTCGGATACTCAAGATCCGTTCTTATGATCTAACAGACGAATTTTCGTTGCGGGTTATTTATTTTTATTTTATGAGTGTGTGTATGTGAAGAGAAAAATAAAAGTTGTTCTAGTTTCGGTGCACGTGCACTCTTTGGGGGAAAGACACCTTAGGATCAGTTTCCATGTGCGTTTTTCAGAGACAATAACATCACTATATTGAAACTTCTTTGAAAAAAATAATTTTTGCAGGAATATAATGATTTTTTTAACATTACTAACTGTCGTGATGAAGATGTATATATATTTTAAGATAAGTAAATGAATTCTAATTTCATGTTCACTGACCCTTGGGATAAAATATTGATTTGTTTTTCTTATAATATTTTTTTTTTCTTATGTCTGAAACAGAGAGAAATACTTATTCTGATAAAGGAACAATGAAAGTATTTACAAAAGTTACTTGCCTATAATCAGAAATAAAGTTTTTACTCACTTTTAACTATTAAAGTAAAATTAATGTGGCTTTTTTCTACACCTTTGCGGAAAAAAATTATAGGTGTTTTTTATTGTCATTCCATTTTCATTAAAATTTTTATTAATTTCTTGCATCGATTCGATTTTACTTTCAGTATTATAAAATTTTTTTACCCTTCATTCTTTTTTAAAAAAAGGATTTAAATATTATGACATTTACATTTAGACAAAATTATTGCTTTTATATACCAGTGTATGTACTTTTGTAAGTGAGTGAGTGAATATTAACGTCGCACTGTTCAGTTACTCGACGGCTTATGGGACGGACCTCGTAAATTTGAACCATGGTCAAATGACGAGGACGACACCTGAGCTGGCATCCCCCCTCTCCTAACTACCCCCCACCAAGTACATCTTTGTAAAGAAATATATAATCATTAAACAGTTAACTAAACAAGACATAACAATGATTAATAAAACTAAAAAAAATGTTTAAGTGCATTAATATTATTGAAATCACGGAAAAGCTGCGAGAGAAATGTAACATTTTACAGTTTCGCATTATCATTTTACAGGATAATCAAGCATAGATTTTGAAAGTTGATGCAAAAATTATTAAAAAAATTAACAGTCATTCAAAATATATTCTTAAATTTTTCATGCTCCTATAATGGACTGTAAAAAGAAAAAATCTCCAAAGTATTATAATTTTTGCTTTAAATAATTGATACATCCACCGCGCAGAGAGTTATTAAGCCCGTTAAAATCTCCGGAATAAAGATGTGACAAGATTCTGAAGAAATTTGTGTTATATTTCCATGGTATAAACCCCATTCAAACATTCTTGTAACTTTGGATTCGGCTATATGGGTTTCCAAAATCCTACCTATTTCCCTAAGACACTCTTCAGATTTTAATAGGATTCGGTTTCGTGAGTAGTAGAAAAAGATAGCACAAGCAATACGTGTTACTACGTAATTAAGAAATAATATGTATTGTGACATAAATATGAAGCAATATGTATTGTTATATAAATACGAAATAAGATATTTATTACGGAAACATTTATGAAAAATTATATTGCTTCAACATAAAAATAAAACACGCCCAATAGGTATTTTTACTTGGATATAAGATGCAGAATTATACAGAAATATGGAATCTTAATGAGAAGAAATAAAGTTGAAATGGACCATCGCAATGAACTATTAAAGAGTTTTCCTTAATTTGTAGTTTTCTTTATTCTTACCATGAAGGACATAGCATTCCAAAGAAAAACATCACTACAGCATTTGAAAGGTTTAATACTTAATATTTTTACTGAAATCTGTAAAATATTCCTTTTGATCGCCAATGCATATATTGAGTGTCAATAAGAAAGAAAATTTCTTTTTTAAATCTTTAATTGTCTATGGGATGTGTTTTTCGGGTTATTGTAGATAATCGGCATTTTTCCTCTGTATTTAAAATATTTTACTCTCTGGTGGGAAACGTTAATAGGTCTTTTATAACCATGTTCAAACATGTCTTTCTTAAGTTTTACTTTTGGTATCACCTAACAATGATTACATAATGGCATTTGCTTCAAAAAAATTAACTTTCGTCATTTTCGCAATGTTTTCTTTTCCCCACCAGCCAGTTTCAAACTTTTCAAAATATTTATTGATCTGACAAGAGAAAAAAAATGGTTGACTAAAACTTGTTCTTACAATTGATTTTAAAAACGGGATGATTTTTTGTATTAACAATGGTACCTACAATTTTAGATATATATATTTTTTTTATTGAAAACATTTATAAAGTTTCCTTGCATCACAAAGTATCACACGGGATTCACAGAAGTAAGTATTAAATACACATTACAAAGGAAAAAAGGAAAAAAAAAAATTAGGTTATGTAGGATTACAAATATTTACAACAAATTCACAGAACTTTCTAAAAGTACTTCTGGTGGAAATAAGTTGGTGAAAATTCGGAAGCCAATTTATATTAAGTTCCTTGAGAGCCAGTCTTAGGATCTTTATTTCTTTGACAAACTTGGAACACAGAAGGAGCACATGTTTTTCGTTTTCCTCGCCACCAATATTACAATCACAAGAAGGTGTCGGAAGTAAATTAAATTTGTTCAAGTAGTTTTTATAGTTACCATAACCAGTGAGAAATTGGGTTATTTTGTAATTAGTATAAAAAGGATGGCATTTCCAGTCTCATAGTAATGGTTGGAAAAAAATTCTTAGTTGAGCTTCCTTTATTTAAAATATATTATTATTATTGTCATGTTTCAGCATTCAGTATTTTATTCTAATTTTTTTATAATTTGCTGTACATTTTTTATCTCATGAAAAAGAGACAATGAAATAAATACCTGATAATTTTTCATAAGTGAATTAGTGTAATATAGAACGAAACAATGCAAAACATTTTCTCATTCTGTAATATCTAGAAATCTTTTTTTAAATACTGTATGTGCATTTTTTTGCATTGTTTCCTGTCTAACTTGAAAGATCGGTTAATAGTTCTAAACCATCTGGGTGAGTAAATAAATAAATAAAAAATGATTTGATTAGAATTGAAAAAATTTTACCGAACATTCTAAATCTGAAAATAGTATATACTTCACTATCACTTTTTTTGTCAAAATATTTTTGTTTAAGTTATCCGACTACCATAAATTTGTGAATTTTGCTAAAAATTGACAAGTTTTTTATGATTTTATTTTATAGGCCATTTATTAGCTTTATAAAAATACCAAGTTTATTATTTTCCATTCACAGGAACAAATGCTACAAGTGTTTTAGTAAAAGCAGATACCACTACTTTAAGCAAGATGTCATACTTTAAAATGCGTTTTACTCGAAATGTGTGTGTTTTGTAAATAATCAAACAGGGACAGCGATTGCTCAAAAATTTTGAAAACAATTAACTGAAATTTTTTGTGTATGTTTTGTATAATAGTAGAAGTGTTTTAACCTTCAGATTGATCAATCACTGTTTTATTACAAAATTTACAGTCCCTTATGTGAATATAACCACTGGTTTTTTTAAGCAATTTCTTATAATAACTAAGATAAAGTGCTCTAGTTTTTGCAAAAATTAAAATTTCTCTTATCCCTTAGTTCATTTCAAAAATGAATAACAAAGCAAGGCATCAAAGTTGAAAATTTGTTCATAAACTTTTTGTACAGAATGGGCCCTGTTTATGCAATTTTTTGTAAATTTTGTGATCCATTTTATCCCATTTTAATAATAATTATTTCTTTTTCTCTTCTTAATTTTATCATACTTCTCTTAAAGTGTACTAAATAAATCTAAAAAGCATAAAAAAAAAAAAAAAATCCCCATACCTCCATTTTTTTAAAAAAAACAACTTGTCGCAAGTAGTTGGATACCTTTACGTAATGTAACAGCATAAAAAAAAATTCTTTTTAAAAATCAAAGATAACCTGTACTTTGATTTCTTCAAAGATATGTATAAACTTAAATATAGAATTTTTTTTTCCAATTATGTTTGTATCTATTTTGGAAATTTTTCCAGACGACTGCTCCTACACTTTTGTGTAGATATTTATTCAATACATATCGCCAGAATATATTCTCTAAGGCAATTAATTGATCCTCCTTCCACGGGATGTATCACTTCAGTGCTTTTCCGCAAAACTTTGTTGGACCGTATGGGTAGATCAGGTTTCGTTAATCCGCTTATCATGATACAGAAATCCGGTAAAGAAGTCAGAAAAGATCACGACATCGCTTTTATTTCCTTTAAGTTTAGGCTTAGTATATGATACAAGCTTTTTATATACTCATTCTTCTTTCTAAAGTCGCTGAGCTTAAACTTTGGTGATTGCATTCGGTGAACCCAATTTAAGTAATGCATAATTTTTCATCATTTTAGTTCGAAAATAAACTGTGGTTTAAAAAAACTAAAAAACATGATTTTATATTTAACCACTTCTCTGTCGAATATTTTACGAATTTCTGACCCCAAAAAAATCATTATTTTATTGCACAAAATTAATGTATATTCTATCTTAAGGAGAAAAATGAAAATTATTTTTATCAGTAAGAGTTTTTACTTGTTATATAGTTGGAAAAATTATGTGATATCCGTTCACTGTCTCCAGTTTTCCCTGCAATACATCTTAGTTTTAAATTTTAAAAAGGACTCTGTGATAATATGTATATTAATTATATTACTTTAAGGTGTTTAAGGTAAATATCTATAAAAATAAATAAATAATAATAAAAGTATTTGTTTAAAAATATTTGGAATAATTTATTTAAAAAATATTTTGGCAAATGTGGTACCTTACTGTTAAACAGCATTACAATTTTCCTTGGACATCAGAGCATAAAAATCATATTTATCTCAAAACCAAAATCATGTATTACATATTATTTTTACTCACGTTGTCAAATAGAATTTTGATAGTAAATATCAAAAAACATTTTGAATTGTTTTTAATTTGAAATTTTAACACATATCACAAGATTCTTTAGATGTTATGAGTGTCCGATTCTAGGCGGGAAATCTCACTGTGATAATTGTGAAGAAAGTAATAAGTTGCACCATCTCGTAGAAACATTCAAAAATACCACAGAAATTAAAAAGACGTGTAAGTAGTGACCAATTCAGTTTCAAGAATAAAACATTTCATTGCGTCGCATGCCATGCGACGCCGACAAAACTGGGGTCGACATAGAAGGGGTTAATCGAACTAAAAAGTAATTTTTAATATAAGAATAAAATTATTAATGAGAAAATTAATGTCATTGTGGTAAAAGCATATGTGGGGTACTTTGTACTATATTTTCACACTAACTCTTCATTTCGGAATAGAACTAGTAAGAAATTATAACAATTCATATTGATCACCCCCCACCCCCGCTTTTACCATAATGACATTAATTTTCTCGTTAATCATTTTATTCTTATATTAAGAATTATTTTTTACTTTTTAGTTCGATTCCCTATAAAAGCCTGTTTTTGAGTTTTTTAAACTATAATTAATTTTTTTTCATTTTTTAGTTCGATCAACAATAAAAGCGTGTTTTTATGATTCTTAAGCTATCATTTATTCATTGAGGAATTAATCTTTTTTATTTGTTGTATTTGTGTTAACCATGAGGGTTTTTGCTTTAGGGTTGTTACTTAATCCTTAAGTCACCAAATTTAGAATTAGTCGCAAATCTGGAAATAGAAAATTCATAACCCTGAGGATCCTGATCAGAACAATGGAACAAAATTATTAAATTATTGTATTGTCATCGGTCCTTGACAAGTGTGCAAAATTTCGAATTAATTAGACCTTTTAAAGTGGGTAAAAATTGAGTTCAGGGTTGAAAATTAATTTACAGCATGCGAAACTAATAAAAGCGTGTTGAAAAAGCATCTATCATCAGTAGAAATTTAGTGCCTGAATTTTTACTTATTCCATATGTAGAATATTGCAGTTTGTAAAATTATTACTTAGTACTTTTCTTTTTCCACTTCGGAAATTCTTTCATAATTGTTTTCTTAGAAAACTCCTTTCGTTGCATGCATTAATTATAAACACATGTTCTTGGTAAGCTATTTGTTATTTTCAGACATAATTATGGGTTATTATATATATATTTCCTTTAACTCAAATCTTAAGACTACCCATTAAAAAAAATGGTTCACAATTCAAGAGGAATGATAGATAAATAAAAAGAAGTCCAAAAGTGGCACAGTTAAAATATTCCTGCAATTTTCCTGAAGATTCCTGTAATTTTGAAATATAAATAAAAAAGTAGTGAAATTTCATTGAAATGTAAGTTTATATATTTCAATTGAAACACCCCCCTGTGTATAGCCCTAGCTAGTGGTCAATCGTGTCATGAGTTCGAGCCCAGTACCAATGAAGACCCTTCGTGTAGGGGAGTGATGCACGTTAAATGTGCCAAAATCCCTCGAGTTGCTGAACAGTGCGGCTTTAATATTCACTCACTCTGTTTCTTATTTTTAAATTTTAAATCCATAATGGAAAAATGTCTACGAAAAAATCGAAAAATGAAGAATTTACTGGAAACTGTTGAATTAACAGGATTGTGTTTTAGCATTACAACAGTACTGGGATACCTGCTTTTCTTCTCACGTTTATTATAACATCTAGTTAATTTTATGTAATTCAGCGCAACTTTTTCAGTTGTAGTTTTTTTATTTAGTGTTCGAAATGTTTTCGTGTTCTATAAGGAAGTGCAAGGCAAGTACTTCGCAGAGCTTAAGCAAAGCGCTGGCTTTCTTAGATTTTAAGGCTATTTATATTATTATGATTTTCAATATCGAAAACTCTCCATGGTTAATTAACTAACCCTGGTTAAGTAATGGACTCTAACCAACGCGGATAATGGGTTTTATCCTTCAAGATCTTTATGTATCAAGATAAAAATACAATTAAAATGACGAGGCTAACATTCCTGAAACTAGAGTGCTGTGCAAATTGAGTGGTTACCGTAGCCATGGTCACGAACTCGTGGCTGGCATTGTCGAGTCACGGATTCTAAACCTAGTTTCACAGAAGACTTGCCATGCAGAGGGGATGATACACGTTAAATCTAACAAAGCTCAATTCCTTCCATTAGTGTGGTGTGGAAGTCTGGAGAGAAGGATGCCAGTTCAGGTGTCGTCCAGATCACTTGAATGTGGTTCAAATTTATGAGATCCGTTACCAATATCCCTCGTGTTGCTTCAGTGTATGAGTGAATATTAACGTCGCACTGTTCAGCAACTCGAGGGATTTTGGCAAAGGACTCGCAATTTTGAACCATGATCAAGTGACTAGGACGACACCTGAGCTGGCTTCCCCTCTAATAACTACCACACCACACCAAATGGAAGGCGTTTGAGCTTTCGACAGATTTAATGTGCATCGCTCCTCTACATGGCGAGTCTTTAGTGGTACTGAGCTCGAACTCGTGACATGCCTGCCACGATTTGATACCTTGACCACTGGGCTACCGAAGCCCCTCGTGATGCTTCAGAGTGTGACATAAACGTAAATCCTCATAATCGAAATCATCCAAATTAAATCCAAATTATCCATATGTAGTTTGTATGTATAATACTAAGATAATAAAAGTTGAGTTGAATTCAAGTGTAAAGTTTATATCAATGAGAATAATATGGTAAATAGATTACCATATTTTCCCCATTGATTAATAGATAAATAATATGATGTCTCCATCCTTCTTGAAATAAATGAAAACTTTTAGAAAATAAAAAGGGTGGGTATATATACTTCGTGTAAATAATTAAAATATATATGCACTTTAGTACTTTTACTTCTGCATAAGTGAAGTTTAATATAGAATCCAAATGTAGGGGATGGATTTTTGTTTTAATTTTAAAGTATTTTCTACTCTTTAGAAAAATATTGCATTCATTCTTCTTATGAGTTATAACAATGATTAGATTCTTTAGGAAAAGTTGATTCCGAATTAAAAAATAAAATAGGCTTAGTCAAAGTTAATGTTAACATATATTATCAAAATCTTATTTTTATAGATCTAGTGGTTTTTCTTAAAATTGTTCGTACAGTCAACTTAGACCAATATTTTACAACGTCTCATTTTTTAAAAACATTTGCCTTCCTTTTTAATATATTTCTATTCAGGGAATCATAGTGAAAATTGTATATAGTTCCTAAATTTTCCCTATTGCAGTAACCTATTTAGAACATAAAGAGTAGTTAAAAATGTCTCAAAAATGTTTTCAGATTAATTTAATTCAACACGTAATGAAAAAGCTCTACAACTGCGAATTTTACTAGATATAAAAACACACAGTCGTCTTATTTTTAAAGAGTGTTAATATTTGTATATAAAAATTTCTTTTAAAATTTTAGTTATGTTTCTGAGATACGTTTTTTGAAATGAGTTCTTTTATGGATTAAAACTGAAACAATTTCAAGGGAGTATATATGTCACGTCTTTTTTAAAAGAAAAATATACAAAAGTAATGGGATAAGTATATTAAAATGTATAAATAATATACTTAGTATTTTTTTAACCATTGAATTTTTGTAACTTTTAAAAAATATACCTTTAAGAATAATACGGGATTCATTTCACAAAAAATGAATGTTTTTTATTTTTTAAGGGAAAAAAAATGAGCAAATATAGTTTTCAGAATTTTTTTACAGCTTCATTGAGAAAACACTGAAAACTTGTTAAGCTATTTTAAAAACTGGCATTCTTTAAAAGCTTGAATGTTAGCAAAGAGAGAAGAATAAGATACTAATTAAAAAAAATGTTTTTTACTTAATGCGAGTTTGTTTTAACATCTGTTACATTCTATCTATTAATATATATATATAACTATATCTTATCTATCTACCTTTCTATCTATCTGTCTACTCTCTATATATTAACTAATTTATATATATATATCTTTTTATTAATAAAGAATAAAATTTAGAAATCACATGTATTACGCTAAAGTGAATTTCTTTAAATAAATATTATTATATTCGAATTTTATGTGTAGTGATAGTTTTTTCTTTAATTTTCCGCAAACTCTTATTTTGTTTTTTTTATATATAAATGATTTGATTGTGTAAGTAGAGCAAAAATTTCTTGAGTCCATAAATCAAAAAGGATATTATTATCAAGTATATGAATATTTTCGTAAGAAGGAAAATAAATATGACTAATGGAATTTCATATTTTTCACTTTTATGAAACAATTTCTAATAGTGTATTGCCTATTATCATTTCCTTTTAGCAACCTCCTGTGATGGGTATTGTATTTCCGAACAAAGTCCTGGATAATTAAAAGTGCAGCATGAAACAAATTAAATCATCTATTGGTATAAATTCAATGTAAATAAAATTAGTTCAGCAGATAATAGTAAGGTAGGAAATGTACTTAGTTCAACATATGTAAAAGACGCGAAGTGTTATGTGTCAAAAATTCAGTAACTATACCAATCATAATTTTTTTCCTATGATATTTCTTTTCTTATGTGTAACCTTTAGTAATAAACTTACGACGCCTAATGTTTCTCATTTTATAATATGAAGACACAAGTGCATTGAATGTTTCTCTGAATGAAACAGCACCGACGAATATGGGGAATTTCGTAAAATATATTACATCTTCAGAATGAAAGGGAAAATGTGTAAAACAGTTTTGATGGGACAAACAGAAAATGTGTAAAAAGTAATCCTAAAACTAAAACTCGATATCGTATAGGACATCAAAAAGAAAAACTAAGAGCTAAAAAAAGAAAAAGTGAAGAAAAGAAAATCATGTCCTAAGTCCTCCACCCCAACATAGACCTTAACTCGAGAGCTTTTTGATCGATCTCAGCGCCCTCTAGCGGTTTCCCTAGATCCCAGTTTCTCAAATTGATTCCATTGGTTGGGAACAAATGGATTTCCGACCACTTCTTTTCTTACCTTTTTTCCCCTCGTAGTACATATTTCCTGCCATTTTATCCAATACCCTCTGGCGTTACAAAGGTTGTTATTTCCCAAATATCACCGTAGATAGCCCCACACGAAAAATAAAACGAAGCAAATAGACTTGAAAGTACGAACATTTTATTTCGTACTGGCAAAATTTTTCGACAGGGTTTTTGCGGGTGAAACTGAAATCCTTCGTTTGATATGATAACTGAAAGAGAGAGTACTGTACGTAGAAGGACTTGCAAGCGGGAAACCCTTGTAATTGAACCAGGAATATGCACGATCCAGCGCATTTGCCTCTGCCCCCGAGCTAGCCTTACCGGAGCTTAAAATCGATTAAAGAGGCGGCCGAACTAGCAAATGATTTTGAAGTTCGCCGTTAAAAGCTATACTACCGTAAAATAGCGATGCAATTACAACAAACTTCATTATCGTAATTTTGAATTTGAGATGTAACTCGGATATATCCATCAAGAAAAGCATCAACTCATCTTAAGTAGGAACTTGCCATCACGCAGAATATTGAGATTTGGAAACGCTTAAAGGGGGAGGGGGATTTTGTTGATTTTAGATTCTAAGATAAAATCAATTCTGATTGGAAAGTGCAGGTGGGCACTAGATGAAGGAAATTTGCCTTCCAGTTGAAGAGGCAAAGAAAAATTAACAGTTTTGCTACCAAAGTTTTCAGTTGCTCATTTACACCGAACCTTGAGACTTCTTTAATTATTTTCCATTTATATTTCTACAAAATTCATATCCAACCGCAAATACTTTTTATTAATTCTATTTTGGGGGTGTATTTGCTTATTTTAGTATTTAAAAATACGAATTTTGATAAAAAGAAATTTAAAATATCGCTTTTTGAAAAGATGTATGCTTAATGTCTTTCGAAAAATGTTTTTGTAGACTTTTAAATAGATAAAGTTTTTCTGTGCATGAATTTTCTAACTTTAACATGCAGAATTGCAGAAAGAAAAGATTGAATTTTTTCATTTCATCACAACTATGTTTAAATTAATTACACTGGATTCCTGTTCAGGTTATGTGATATATATGTAATATAAGAGATGACCTAACAATAGATAACTATTACCAAATGCATTTTTTGTTTTGTTAAAAGTAAGTTTATTGCAAGCAAATTCTGCAGTTCCAGTAAAATTTCATTCATGTAATTTTGAAATTTAAGATTTAGCTCTTAAGTTTCAATGTAATTGTATTAACCCGTCCTTTAAGAAAGTAATAACCCTGCATATGTGAAGTTACAGAATTCACACTGTAAGCTTTTTGTTTTTTAATCGAATACAAGATAAAATTGGATTAGTTTAAGGGGATTAAAATTTTACTATAAGTAATAGGGTTAAATTAAATGCTTAGTTATAAATAATTAATTATATCGCGGGTGAGATTGTAATTTTTGTAATGTATTATGAAACAAATCATAATGGAATAACTTAGAAAAGTAATTTAAATAAAAAAAAATTGTACTAAATTAGCAATTTAAACATTTCTAAAAAAATTTTGGCCAGTCAGAAAAAAAAAATCCAAGCACATATTAATCAAAACCGCAATTTCGGAAAAATAGAGCAATTACAGAATATGTTGTTGTTATCCTGGGATACATATGAAATACAAGTGGATGAACAGAAACATACAATACAAACAGAAGAATAGACATTTATTACAAATAATGACCCCAGCATATAACAGTAGGGGTGCGCTGTTTTCCATTCGAGAAGGGAATCCATTACAGGGAAAAGTCCGACTTCTTTTCCCGAAGAAGATACAGCCATGTCTTACTCGGGATTTGAACCCGAACCCACTCGGTTACAAGCCGAGGGTCATATCCCTCATACTGGCCGGGTGGTTTACAGAATATGTTTTAGGTAGATAAGTTAGTTTAATTTTAAGATTTGTCTTTAATTCTATAGTTCTCATCATCTTGTGACAACTAAAACTTATATTAACTTTAACTACGTCTGGTGATAAAGCTAAAATTAAAAGGGCGCATATGTATGAAATTAGTTGATAAAACAGAAAAAGGGATTTGGAAGTAAATCCCATTACAAGAAAGGAAAAATCTTATTCTATCATACCTAAATATGAGGTTTTGTTTATTTATATTGGAAGTTTTTTTAGATCATGAGCCTAATAATAAACGCATTCTACAAAAACGCAATGTGAAATTAATTTTTAAAAATTAAAAAAAATGCTTATACTAAATTTATGATGATAAAGGCTAATGAAGTTGATTGAAATGTTTAACGAAACAGACAATTTGCGAAACTATGCGTTAAAAGTAGTGTGTCGTTTATGCCAACTGCTGAAGAGAACGGGTTTGTTAAAAAAGAAAAGAAAAACTAAGTGCAGTTAATGGCATTAGTATATAAAATCAAATTTTGCAATTATTTCGTATAATTATGATAAGCAGATGATTAAACTTGGTATAATATCAACAGAAACAAATTAATTTAACTGAATTAGGTAACTATACCAAGGTAATTGTTTATTGCCTAATTCCACGGTAAGTTTGAAACAGTGCAGTATTAATATAGTTATCGCACACATTGTATAAGTAAATAAATGATGAATCTACATGCATGTTTAAATTTAATTAGGGACACTTATTTTAAATACTGTTGTTTGAAATTAAGAGACGTTTTGGATTATTTTTTTGTCGATTATTTCTAGAACTACTCAACAGATTTTAATAAAATTTGGTGCTTGTATAAGGATGATATAATGTAAAAAAACGCAGTTAAAATACACACGCGTGATTGTGCGTAGCACTCATTGAAGTCAGATTCTATGAAACATTAGTCGCGGAATATAACAAAAAAAAAAAAATGGTTAATAAGGAGTACGGTCCCCTCTTTCAGATGAATAGGTCTCACAGCGTGATTTTATACTGGAAACAATAGAATTTAGGAATTCCTATGGATATAAATCCCACTCGTTCAGCAATTCTGTTTTCAGGCCTTGGATGGCTCTCGGAGTTGGTTCACTAGTTGCAATTGCCCTCACCATAGCGTATCAGGAACGCTCTATACGGATGAGATCTGGAGATCTAACTGGTCAATCCATGCGGCGAACATCCTCACTTTCCAGAAACTCCATCGACCATCATTAAATTATTTCTATTTTATTTACTGTGGTGTATTGTATAGCGTTCTAGTGAGTTAAATCTTTAATTACTTTTTATTTATTTTTCATGTAACTGTATTTTATTTTGGAGGCATGTTTAAGTACAATAAAAAATTAAAATTATTAAATTAAAACATTCTACAATATAAACAATCAACGTCCTCTCCTCCCCCCTCAGTGGGCCGTAGTAAAATTATCAAACGTTGACCGGTCCGCGGCGTTAAAAAAGTTGGGAAGCACTGCCGTAGACTATATCATCTAAAATTATGAGTCAAGTAAAGAAAAAATGAAATCGATTTCGTTTTGCTTGGTCTTCAAAAATTCCTTGACCTATTTCAAAGATATAAATTTCCTCACGATCGGCACGGAGGTGTTTTATGTATAGCACCATAAAGAGAGTACTTCATTATTGTTATACGTTTTATGACCAGTAACGAAACTACTATGATTCATGGCTAAAGGATAAAGAAGTATACAATTGAACAAGGTGTCATTTCTACTGCATACTATCTACGAATAAGAATAACAGTCACAAAATTAACCTGCACAAAGCAAATTTTGATGTTGCTTATTGTGAGGTTGTTTTTATTATACTTAGTAAATTGGTTGTTTCGCTTATTTCACTACCATTCTTAAGTACACAAAGCCACAAGTTATTACTCTAATACGGAAAAATCATCTTCATAAAAAAAGGGTTATTCATTTGCTTAGTGTTTCAACTGCTGAATTACGCCGTTTGAGTCATCAAACCATGATATTTTTTTTAACAACACAAATGCTTTGTTTCGCATCAAATGATGGAAAATCATACGTTAGGATTGTAATTTACTTGCAGAATATCTCGCAACCCAAATCTTATTGTTCATGTTTATGAATAGTGTATTGTTATGGTTAATATTTTTTATTATATGTTATAACTTGTTTTGATCACTTTCGTTTCAAATTATTCAAGCTTTTCCTGGAAGTTTTTTTGTACCATTGCTTTAGCCTTCTGCAACACTGTTGAATTAACCAAATTTTCATCAAATACTTAGAATGAATGA
Source organism: Trichonephila inaurata madagascariensis (assembly GCA_019973955.1). NCBI lineage: Eukaryota > Metazoa > Arthropoda > Arachnida > Araneae > Nephilidae > Trichonephila > Trichonephila inaurata. The sequence goes on from BMAV01007737.1 coordinate 25,910, forward strand.
AAATTCAGATTTATGGTAATTAAAAATAGAAATTGATAAGTTTCACTTTAAATAGTTTTTTTTTATATTTGTGTCATTATGACATTTAATAAATTAATAAAGGAATTTATAAAATTGTCCGAAAATAGTTTAAAGTAAAAGGAAAAATGGAAAACTTTACGTAAGAAATAATATGTTTTATAGGAAAATACAAGATTTAATTGAAATTTAGCTGATTAGAAATTGACATCTCGACATATTGCAACTATTGATAGATAAAGAAACAATTTTTTAAGTTAGATAGTTTTTACTGAAGGAACAAACATTGCAAAACGATGTACTTACACAAGAAAGAACACATTACAAGTAGCAACTGAACAGCCTTTCGTTAATTTCGGCATCATACACAATCTCTTTGTTCAGATCTGTAAACCTCGTATCGGAAAAAGGAAAGTTCGACTACTTTTCATATCATTTGATTGGTTGAAAGTTAGTATGATACCATTTTGTGATATCAGTTCTAACACAGGTAAAAAAGTACAGACACATGTCAGTTAAAGTTAAGAATTATAGGTATAAAAAAAAGAGCCCCAAAATATTTGAATCAAATGAAAGGTTGAATGAGAGAATTCAAATTATATATATATATATATATATATATATATATATATATATATATATATATATATATATATATATATATATATATATATATATATATATATATATATATATAATCTCAGACTGCTGTGGTGATTGCAACCAAATGGCGATCACCCATGTTTATCTCGATAGGAGACACTTGTCCAAAGTGAAATCCATGGAATCATGAAACACTTTTTAGCTGATCTTTCTGAGTGTTGTCAAGCGTTATTCTGTTGGTGAATAAAATTGATTATGCCCGAAGAAAGAATTATGCTATTTAGCGCAGCAAATAACTTCAATATTATTGGGGTTGAATATCGTTATAGTATCACCAATACCAACTATAATTGACTGTTACTTGTCTATTGCAAACGATATTACTCCAAAACATGATGCCATGTTGTCGTAAAATGTGAAGCTCCCCTTTGGAGGACAGAATTATTCTATTTCTACTTTGATGTCAAACTCGCACGTGGCGGCTATTTTTGCTGAAACAGAAACGTATTTTTTGGTCTCTGTCATATCCTTCAATCTCGTAGATGTGTCCGGAACCATTATAAACGGAAGTGTTGGTGCTGTTGGGTTAATGGTAGACTTCATTACGAGAGGGCCCCTGGAGCCCAATTGACGGATAATTGTTCCAGAAGATACGGAAGCATCCAGGACGTCCTGTTCATACTACAGTGTGAACTCGACGAAAGTGAATTGAGGAGACTATAATGCTTGTCAGAGGATTTGTCGGTTCAAATGTGCTAACATTCCTTCGCTCTGATACCCTTCGAACATGGCGCCTTTTTATTTTTCAACCACCATCACAACCAATGAATTTTGGACACGTGTAACTCTCCGCTCGCGAATGATGGGCCAACCTGCCCTTCTGAATGAGATTATGTAATCCATTATGAACTAATTTGTCTACCTCAAGCAAATGAGTGGCACAACTATTGTGGAATCTTCTGGTTACTTCCCTTGCATCCTTCCCTTACGGAATGTACTGCTATCGCACATTTACCTAGTACGTGATAGCAGTACATTCTATTTCAAATGCATCGATCTACCCATCAATGTACATCGTTTTCTAAGTATACTTTCATGTGTTGCATATTTACTACCACACAGTATGCATGTAAAATTCTATTTTTGTATTTGCCCGAAAAAAAATGAAATATTCTGAGAAAATAAAAATAAAAATAAAATAGGTTTACAAATTATGTAAGTAAACAGTAGAGCTCATTTAGTGACTATCCCTCATTTTTCTAAACATTTTGAAATTTTTCGCGGAACGTGTTTCAGCAAATGCTTCGGGGTGAAATATTAGGTTTTAATGCTATTTCAAAGACTTGGTGGTGAGTTGGTATGAAGTAAACATAAAAGAACTTCCATAGTGCCCATAAAAAAATTTGAACAAAATAGCGATTATGTAAAAAAATTTATAAATGCTTAAGTTTTTTAAAATGATGTAAATATTAATGCAAATAAACATTTATTCGTATTCTTGAAATATAGATCTAATTTTTTAAGATTACTCACGCATGAGTAAATTTTCTGCAAATTTCTTTTCTATAAAACATGATCTAAAGAAGTGGTTAAACACGTATAAAATGTGAATATTAGATGAGGAAATAACAATAATTTAACGATTTAGTTATATTTGTTTATTTATTTAACAGCTGATAAATTTATTATTTGAAAAGAGTTTTTTTAATCATAAGTATGTTTATTTAAGGTATTTGTACACCTTCGAAGAAAATGTTTTGAAAACTTAATATTTACTATTAAAATATTTTTTACTGATGAAATATAACTTAAAACTATGAAAAAAATACGTTTAGTATGTTACTTGTAGTACAAAAAAAATTTAGGGAGAAAAACATAGTGCAAATAGTAATAAATTGATTATTAGAATAACGCACATATATCTCAAATGTAAACAAAAATATCACTTTTCTATAAATTTGATGTTGATTATCATAATACTTTTTAGGGCTGGTACTATTTTTCTGATGATAATCAATTTATTACAATTTTTATCAAGGTTTGAGTAAAAGAAGATTGAAAAATCATTAAAAAATTATTACGAGCATGATATATACCTTAGTTACTAAAACATATCAACTATATAATTATAAAAATAGTAGGGGTTATTTAAATCTATAAATAAATGTTTTTATAAAATTTAAACTAATTTGGTTTACAACTTTTTCTGATATTTACGTTGTCAGATGCCAATACGTTAAGAAAAATCATTTTGAGATAAATCAGAAATAAACTTTCAACTGCTATTTTTAATATTAAACACAATTAGATATACTTAAAATGCTCTGATTTATAAACTACCCTCTTTACTCTATAAAACATTGATTTTTTCCTTGTAGCTCTTAAAATTTTTTTACGCTGCTTTACATTTGGTGTTGAATGTCATTCTGCGTCATTAATTCTATGGATGTCAAGATGTTTGTATGATTTTAAAGTAAAATAACCAGGAGTTATATTAAGTTTTTTAAATGTCAACACAACCCTTGTACCCATCATTAAATTGGATCACATTATCCATTGCACCAGATTTTAAAGTTTTGAGGCACACGAAAATTTCTTTTGGTACTTTGGGCTTTATAGTGCCATTAAAACACTCATTTGAATTTTGTGTTTTGCCATTCAGGCATTTAGTAAACAATTCTTTGGTACATAATTCTAAATATGCAGGCTTAATCATGTTTAACACTTCATTTGATAAACCTTTATATTTTTCTTTTGGCTTTTTGCCACAAGGCAGTGCTCGCTGGTAGCAGCACCAACTATCTTTTACGATAGGATACTGTCCATGCATGGGTTTCTCGACACTTGACGAGCAATGAAACAGGGCCGCAATAACATTTTGCTGAAGACTGGACAGGTTTCCAACATTACTACTAACAGTAATACCATAACAGTTTTGTGCAATCGGTCAATAAAAGAGTCGGTGAGTTTGCCTTTACCGGACAGATTTTTATTTTTCGACTTTAGTTTGTGCAATCTCGCACTTCTCTCTCTACTATCTTTTGAACGTGAACGATGCATTCATATTTTGTGACGCTATCTTTCCCATAAGTATCTTTGACACTTATAAAGCCCTTAGAATCTCCGTCACCATAATAATGTGCATATTTAAGGCCTCGTTTGACACAATAGAATGTTGGAAGATTCTAGTAGCACCAACAGCTTCCATTTTAACGCAGAACCTTGAAAATTGCTATGGTACACGTGATCTTCTGCAAAAGTTTTCGACTTAATGCTTTTAGGCCTTCTAGAAATCTTTTTGCAGGTTGGACAATATGTTATGATATTATTTCAATGTCCGCTACTTTACCAGTGTCAACTGACAAAGCTTGTGACACACTCGTTCATGGAAGTGTAACCTCTACGCTGCCACATTACATCAACTGAAACGCCACATTCAACTATTTTATTTTTAGAAGGATGTAGCTCTAATAGTTCAGAAGTTGCTTTTTGCATTGATAGTTCACTAACTTCTGAAATCACAGACAGGAGTTAGTTCTCATGATTAGTGTATGCAGTTTTACTAAGCCTGGGTAAATTTAACATACCACATAATTTAAACCCAATAGAAAAACCTTTCCTAATTTGTCTCATACCGTAAAAAAATCTTGTATTTACTTCGGGACAGTTTAAGGTTTTAAACTAGAAAACCCTGAGTAAAAGTAACAATGTTTACACCTTATAACAAAATTTGAGCACAAACCATATCTGGAATCCTCAGAAAGCAGTAAACCTTCTTGGAAACATCTTGGGAAACAAAGCTGTAAAAAATTTAAGAGGACTTCGATGTCCATAATTCTGTTACCAATAAGTGGCTTACTTTCCTATTCTGCCATTTCTTCCTCAAAAACAGCAGGCATTTTAATCTTTGGAGAACTGGCGTTGGTAGATATTGAGCTGCAATTTTATTGGTAGATTCATTACCTCTAAATTGAAGTTTTCTCTTTGCACTAATTCTACGTTTATCATTACCCATTTTAACCCTTTATCTACCGCATTATGATTTACTGCAAATATTTTCATGCAATATTTTTTTTGGATCACTGCATTGAAAATTAAGGGATATACATAAATAAAATACTCAACTTCGGGAAATTTAATTCGTTAGAGCTAATTAAAATTAAATTGGTATTTTAAAGTACCGTCATCACACAAAGGTCTCAAATATTCTCATAAAACGAAAAGACTGAATGGCTTTTTTAACATAGTTTTAACTCTTAAACACAGAGAATACTAATATTTTACAGAACAAAATATTTATTTTGAAAGATTATTAAATTTTTAAAACTTATTTGCTTTAAACTTAATTGGAGGATATTCAAAGAAACAGCTTTTTTTCCATTAATACACAGAAATTCATTACACTTTGTGCATTTTGAGTGAGTTTTCGAATGAATGTTTTTAAAGCACTGCATCCTGGGGTAAGAAATGCTGTATTTTCTTAACATGTACTACTGTACTTTGAGTTCAGCCTCTTGATCGTCATCTTAAGAATCCAACGAAAATTCCAGCAGATATATTTGCCGGGACTTCTTCATCAGAAAAATCATCTGTTAGTACATCACAGAAGTCAGATGGTAGGTTCTTATAATAAATCCAAAAAATTGAACTTTAATTGAAAACTGAGCTTACTTTTTACATACTTTCTAAGAAAAGGAAATAATAAAAATAATATTAGCACCTTGAAAATCTCCAGCTACTGTTAAATCTCTGCTATACATAAAGAAATTAAAATGTTCTCAATTTTTGAAATAACAATAGACATTTAATTTAATTGTGTGGCAAAAAAAAAATTCAGATTCAAAATTCAGAATTTTTTGAAAACGTTAAAATAAAACAACGAAAAAGCAAAACAACTAAGTTAAACTAAAAGAAATGCCAAAGAAAAAGCATAAGTCTATTTCACTATAGTTAAGATTCTACAACACAACGAAAAACAACAATTGCTCCAACACTCAGTGTGCTGTCAGTACTCATAAGTACCACAAAGTTATTCTACTGTAAAATTAATTATATACACTGTTCACTTAAAATAAATAGTCAACTCGTTTTCTAAGTCTTTCTTAACATATAAAAAAAAAAATAAGACACTTACCTTTTGACATTAACTACTTTTTCGGAACAAAAATGACAATCTTCGCAATCCGATTAAAACGTCAGCTGAAAACGCAACTTCAACCATAAAACTATTTGCCTTCCTCGCTAAAATACTCATCATAGAACCCATGCTTCCATATATCTTGAAAGGGTGGATTTAAAAGAATATTTCTGCTAATGTTTGTCCGAGTTTTTGTAAAAATGGCTATTTTATGTAATTTTAAAGTGAATGGTACTTATAAGTACCGTCGGTAGATAAAGGGCTAAATGAATAAAAAAAATTTTTTTTCAGCAATAAAAAAGGATCAAACAGAAACTTATAAAGAACTACGCAATCATAAGCAAATGTAAGCAAACAATAACGCACTCTCTTTTCCTGCCAGATTCTGGATAAAAATACAAGTAAAAACCTGTTGCCAATGATATTTTTGAAGATTATGAAAACTCAAATTCTTTGTTTAAATTTCCTACTATTGCATATTTAAAGCGATACTTTGAAAATGAAAATGTAAACAAAATTTTTCAACTTCCGGAATGCAGCCTTATACTTCTGGTTTCAAAAAAGTAGCTATCGAGTAAAATTCAAATCCCCATAACTTAAGTTCTAAATAAGATAGAAACAAAATTTAAACACCCCATTTTAAAGAAAAAAGTCCGTATTTTAAAATAACATCGAAATTCAAGCATCGAAAATTTTGACGAAAATAACGTTTTGAAGGTGTACGGATATCTTAAATATTTATTAAGAATTGATTCTATAGTATATATACATTCTAGTATATATAAACATATTATCTAAATGAGTTGTCATCTCATATAATATTTGTTACTTCCACCTTTTGCTTTGTATAGAACATTAACTCGTCGTGGTACTGATGTAATAAGCTTCTGACATGTCTTTACAGGATTTCAGACCATGTTTTATGAAGTGATATTTCTAGTTCTTTGTCATTTGTTAGAAGATTATTCTACCCTTTTAAATGCTTTTCAAGTTCATCTCGCAGATTTTGGATTACACAACTATCAGAACATTTTAATGGCCATATTTCAGATGATGAAATACACCATTGTTATGATTAAACCAGGTTTGTACAGTTTTGACGCGATGGGAAATAGCATTGTCGTCCTGATATATTCCGTCACCATCTGGAAACCAATCTTCCATTAATGGTTTAACATTTTCTAGATGAGATAAGTACTCATTCGCAGTTCTGTTACCATTTATAGTGATGAGGGGACACCAATCCCATTCCAACCAAATGCTTCCCAAATCATTAATCCTTTACCTCCAGCTTGCACAACTGTTTGTATGCAATCTGGAAGAAGAAGCTTCTAGTTGTTCCCAAAGAATTATTTGTCTACATTCATTTGTAAAATGTGTAAAACAGCTCTCACGGTTCATACAATTTTTCCCCACATTTCTACGTCCCGGATTTTCTATTTTTTAGCCCAAGGATAACGATATCATTGGTTTAAACTGACAGATAGGGTTTTCTTATTGGTTATCTACTTCCAAGCCCAAAATTTTTAAAGTTCTCTTCGTATTGTTCTGTGCAGGTATTTGTTTCCCAAGTTTAAATGGAAATACTTTGTAATTTGTAAAGTTGTCAATCGTCTGATTTTCCTATTTTTCTTCACAACCTGCTTCAAATTTGCTCTCATCATGTTTTTTTCATTTCCTGGGTTATGTCCTCGTCCCCTAGATGATGAAGCTTTTGTGCTACCTTTAGTTAAGTATGCTTTATATTTCCTTATTACGCTTCTGTTTGATATTCTAAAATGTTTTCAAATTTCAGATATTTTGACGCCATTTTGTCTGCATAAAAACAATCTGCCCTCTTTTAAACTCACTAATAGTTTTTCTCGATGTCATCATAAAACAAAAATAACTAGTTTTATAAACTCAAAACAATATTAACTGTAAATAATTGAGTCGATTTCTTTGACAAGTACATTTTCTAAGATATTAATAAATATTTTCTATAGTTGCAATCTAAGGAAAAGTAAAAATAAAAATAAATGGAAGGCAACAAGTCATTTGACCACTATGTTTGCAAACTAGATTTTAGTATATATGCAAACTGAGAGGGGCACAGTAGGCCTTGGCCCGCCATGCGCTGTTAAGCCACGGAGTACATATACATACAATAATTTTAAATAAAAAAATAAACAAATTTACATTAAATGTGATATATATTAAATGTTTATATTTAAAATCAAAATTATTTACAACAAATAATTTATTAGAGTGTTCTTTAGAAGTTATCAAGTTAATTATAGTAGGAGATTTCAGTGTGATTTCTGATGTAACAATCATATAAATAATCTTGAAAAAATAGAATAAATAGTGTTAAGTGAATTTGCTTATTTTTCACTAATAGACATCTTAATTCATTAAACATGATTTGAGGTATCATTTAATGAGGCCTTAAGGTATTCATGAGGGACTGATACCAATTAAATAACTTTCAAAACAATTTTAGTGATAAAATAAAAATTTTCGAGAGTGAAAGAGCTTATCTCGTGTGATAAGAGGTTGGATAAAAAAAACTTGCTTTTTGTTTATTAGTTTCGGCTAGCACGTAACTACATATCCCTTTCCTATCAAGAATTTTCATTTTATCATCAAATTTCATTGATTAAAAATGAAATATTTCAAATAAAAAATCTATCTTATTGCCTTTCTGTACTTGAACGATAGCAGTCAGTTCTTAGAAGTAAGACAAAAGCAATGGAGAAACACAAAGCATAGGATTTACGTCTTGTCTTAAATATTTAAGGTGTTGTTACACACACACACACACACACACACACACACACACACACCCACACACACACACACACACACACACACACACACACACACACACACACACACACACACACACACACACACACACACACACACACACACACACACACACACACACACACACACACACAAACGGCGTATGTATACTTAAGTATACGCATATATATTGCTGCTTCATTCCCAAATAATTTTGCTAATTACAAGTAAAACAATAATGTGCATAATAGTTATAACCTAAAACTAAACATATTTGTGCATGATAACTAGTGTTACAACATTCGTATTTTTCAATTTTTTTTTTACTATATACATTACTATTTTAAGTCGTTACTCTTAGATTAACCGTAATAATTTAGTTTTATATTTTGAAGTAAAAATTCCTTCCTTATGTGTTCTAATAATCTGTTAACAAATAAACCAGTACACATTATTTTTTTATTTTAACATGAATTATGAGTGGCAGCTGAAATTCCATCCTAAACTCTTAAGCAGTGAATCTTTATGACAACCTCAAAGCTGACTACTTTTTGAATAACGATTACTGTGACAGCAATTTAACTATCAAACTTAACGATATATTCAAAATTCCGGAGAAGAAAACCGTTAGTCTTCTTTTTTTATATCAGTTATTTTCTAAGGAAAGTGAAATGTAATGGAATCTCTTTCGGAAAGATAAATAAAAAGTTAAGTGCACTCTGATAAATGGAATCACTTTCTAAAACAATATCTACAAAGGACGTAACAGCATTAGTGACCAATTTGGCATCCCGTTTGCACCCGATGAAAAACTTTTATAATGAGATAAAACAGTTGCCTTTCACTATGCTCGAAGACATGGATTGCTAAATGGATAGCAATAAAGGAGGATGCTTTATTGTTTCCCGGAATTGTGGAAGTAACCAGGAAAGAACAGTTTGCGAAACTTTTGGAAAGTTCAACATGCCACTTTTTCCCCTTTTTGTATGGACTGCTAAGCTGTCGAATGGCGTTAACTATATCAGATTTTGGGATTCAGAGATTTTAGGAAATAAACTAAAATAAAAAGCTTTTAGTGATAAATATTAACTAATATATGAAATAAAGTTTCCAATTAGTTAAAAATGTTTTTACATTTTTGTGATGCCATTAGATCGCTTGGCATAATAGTGTAATTTCATTACTTTAAATAATTAGTTTATCCAGGGATATTGGGGATAAAAATTATGTATATGTAATAAGACAAAGATTTATTGTGATGTACTTCTGAAAAAGTAGCAATATAGATTTAGGTAAATAAATAAAAAAAAAATGGCCTTTGTGCGAAGTTTGTCAAATCGCGAAAGAGCTATTTTGAGTTAAATGAAATTGAATTTTAGTCTTAACTAAATAAATATTATTTAAAAAAATTAAGAATATTTATTCTCGAAAGAGTTTTGTAACATCTTATAGAATATTATAAACTTGAATTTAAATGTACGAGAGCTATATGTATTAGTGTTAATCAGGAATATAGTTTACATATAATCTTTTTTAGGAAAACATAATTACATTTACTAATAATTGTAATGTATAGGTAAGATTTATAATCAGATTAAACTGTTTTCCTAACTATAAAAGTTTTTGTACAATAAGATATTAATGTTTAGACAGCGATTCCATTCATTTGATTACATAAATCTTGTATTCTTTGCTACTGTATTTGCAGTATCATGATTAAATAAAATCGAACGATGATTGGTCAAAATCATTCTGGTCTGAAAGAACATTTTACAGATATGACTTAATGAATTGAACTGTTACACCTCCCATCTGAGCTATCTATAAGCACTTACGATTTGTTATCCGTCAATAAGAATCTATAGAGTTTTGAATATTTGTATAGTGTACAAGTGAAATATCTTCCACGCATCAACATTTCTCAATGTAAACCGTTATTTAGTATAGTTCATTAATGAATTGAAGGTCTAATGTACAAAGAGTGCCCGGAACCTAAGTATCGTTTTGGAAAAATTCACATAAAAAAACTTTTCCAAAGCAAAATTTATTTTTACATGAAAGGTCATGTTGGAAACTATTTTCTATATAGTTACCATTATTGTTCAGACATTTGTCATATCGAGAAATCAACTTGTCCTTACCCTCTTTAAAGAAAGCTGCCGCCAGTGAAGAAAGCCATTGCTGAACATTTGTTTGAGGAAACTCATCACAAAGCAATTTTATTGTGAACCATCTGTTTATACGATTTTTCAACCAAACCATCATTAACATTAAAAGACCACCCACTCCGTGCTTCGTCATGAACATTGGTGCACCCATCAATGAATTGTTGAACCAGCTTTCTCACCATTCCATTACCTCATTGCATTTTCATCATAAACCTCTACAAGGCTAGTTGATGATGAATTTCAACTAGCTTAACATTCCTTGCGTTCAAAAAACGGATTGTAGAAAGCACTTCACAGTCGACGGGATCAGCAATCGGCTTAAGTATTTTGAACACTCATTAACATGTGTAAAAATAATACAATCTGGTTTCAATGGCGTAGCTGGACTGAAATCGGCTAGAAACACGTGTATACAAGGGTTGGACTCCGATACTACCCCTGCAGTTGCTGGAGAACGAAACGGTATTTAATTTCCGGAATTTTCGTAAAAACAGAGATGAATGAATAGACCCACTAAAAACTTTTCTTCTCACGTAAAAAAGAAAAAAATATTAACAGGTCATGCTTTCACAAAGGTTGAAAGTCACCGGCCAGCAACACTACAGATTGCTTTTAAAATGTGCTTTTTGCTACTTTTTTTCAAAAATAAATAACTAAATAATAACCTTTCTATAGTGCAGACATCTTCAACTATAGAATTAATTGTTCACCGAGCGATGCTCACAGACTCAAGAATAGCATACCATTCCCTTTTGTTTTCTGAGGAAGGGATGGATTCCAGGAAAACATAGAAGTTTCAAGCATAGTACCTTATTTTGATATCTGGTCTAAGTTATTAGAAAATATATATAAGAAATTTATCTTTATACTACAAGGTATTTCTAAGATATCCATGATTTAATTAGCATTTATCTATTATGATGAAGTGTCAATGACCAGCAATGCCTGATATGGAAAGAATTTCCTTTTTGAAAGGTTTTCAATTTTTCTGCTCTTTGTGTTATATGGAGCAACTTATCATTATATGTGGTGATTCCTTCGGTAAAAAATTATGTTTAAAAGATTTTAGAAAGCTTACATGGCTTCTCATACAACTCACATACTTTCCAAGGAATCCCCTTGCACTAAAAAAATCCATTGTAAGGTCCTTGCATATTTTTTATTGGTACGATAGATATTTATGTTTTCATGGGTTAGGGATTTATTGTGAAATACAATAATTCATGATTTCAGTTCACTCTATGCATTTAAATAGCCTCAGAAAGAGATAAATACGAGGCGCATCCAGAAAGTAAGTTTCCCGATGTTTTCCCTTTTAAAGTAAACGTTGTTGTTGTTTCTAATGCCACCTGTCTGACGTAGTCAGATCGAGGCCCACGAAAGTCATCGTAGCAAGGGGCTAAAAGTACGCCTGTCGTTGGCTTGAGCCTTGAACACCATACCGATGACAGCATGAATTAGCTCGGCGAAATTCCCCGAAGGGACGATAGAAGCGACACCACCTATCTCCACCTCCCCAATTTTGGCATGAAACTGAAGGGGAGAGAAATATTCTCCAGTCTCCTACACTCGTGATTCAGCCCACAAGACTTTCGGACCCACTGATTTAACGAACACGTACTCTGTGTGTACTTGGGGTATTTGGGGAATCGGGCATTGAACCCAGGCCTTCCGGTCTGAAGTCCGATGCTCTAACCACTAGGCTACTCTCGTAAAGTAAACGTAATTAGAAGTGTCAATTGCGCATGCGTAACAGATCTATGCCGTATCAATCATATGCCAGCAGTACAGGTCCTGCCTCGTGCCATTAGCGTGGTAGCAGTGGTCCGAAATGGAAGCTCTTAACCCTTCTCCCGCCACCTGCGAGGTTCGGTCAATGTAAAAGTTCTTCAATGCACAAAGCATTGTGCCAATTGAAATTCATTGTCAGTTCTGTCAGGTCTATGGGCCGAACATCGTGACTAAGCAGATTGTGCGTCATAGGTGTAGGCAGTTTTCCGAAGGTCGTAAAAATGTCCATGATGAAGAGTGCAGTGGGTGACTAATGATACCTTCCTGACGAAGTCAGATCGAGGCCCGTGAAATTCATCACGGCTAAGGGCTAGAATTCTTACGCCTGTCGTTAGCTTTGACCACCATGCAGGTGATAGTACGATTTTGTTCGGTTCCACCGCAATTTAGAGGGAGAAAACCCTGGGGCTGGCCAGGGGCCTCCCACCTGTCTTCCCCTTCCACCAACCACACGAGAGGACTTGCGGCTCGACGGCTATTTAGAGTACCCCCATACCGCAAAGGCACTATACATTTACAAACATCCATGTCTTCTCCGGAATTCGAACCCAGTCCCTACGGAACAGCAGTCAGCGTCGCTAACCACTATACCGGTCGGGTGGCCGTTCCTCATCAATGATGATCTTGTTCAGCTCTTGCGGCAGCGTGTGATGGAGAACCGTCGCTTCACGATTACGGAGCTAAGAAGTCATTTTCCGCAGTTATTGCGATCCTTGTTGAACGAGATTGTCACTAAACACCTGCTGTTCAAAAAATTGTGTGCCAGGTGGGTGCCGAAAAACCTGACACTCGAACACAAAATTCAACGCTTAAGAGCAGCATTGACATTTCTGCAACGTTATCACTATAACTGCCACGAGTTCCTCGACAGGATCACCATGGCGATGAGACTTGGATTTCGCACTTCACCCCGGAAACCAAGCAGCAGTCAATGCATTGGCAGCATAGTGGATCTCCTGTCAGGACGAAATTCAAACAGATGCTGTCGGTACGGAAAGTGAGTGCATGGTGTTCTGGGACAGGAAGGGCATTCTGCTCATTGACTTCCTTCAACTTGGTGAAACAGTAAGCGCTGACCGTTATTGTGAAACGCTGCGGAAATTGCGAAGCGCCACTCAAAGCAAGAGGCATTATGTATGCTTACTGCAGGTGTTGTACACCTCCATGACAATGTTCCTCCACATATGGCTCGACGCACAGCAGCTGTTTTGATGAAATTTGGCTGGGAGTTATTTGATCAACCACCCCACACCCCTGATCTTCCTCCCAGCGATTTTCACGTTTTATTTTACCTCAAGAAGTTCCTGTCCTACAGTAAGCGTTTTGGAAACGACGAAGAGCTGAAGCCGTCTGTCACACGCTGGTTCCATTCACAGGCGGAAGAGTTCTACGACACAGGGATACAAAAGTTGATCCCACGATACGACAAGTATCTCAATTCTGGTGGTGGCTATGTTTAAAAATAGCTGAAACATTGCTGTACTTGTTGCTAATAAATATGTTCCTGAAAGTATGAGTTCTTTTTTTAAAGAAAATATTGAAACTTACTTTCTGGATGCGCCTCGTATATGGCATGGTGTAACGTTTATTTAAAATTTAAAAAGTGCATTATGAAAGAACTATTTGGGGCTGCGGTAGCCCAGTGGCAAAGGTATCGGATCATGGCAGGCATGTCATGAGTTCGAGCCCAGTACCACTAAAGACCCGCCGTGTAGGGCAGCGATGCACGTTAAATCTGTCGAGAGCTGAAATGTCCTCCCGTTGGTGTGGTGTGTGTGGTAGTTAGGAGAGAAGGTTCCAGCTCAGGTGTCGTTAGGTCACTTGACCATGGTTCAAAATTACGTGGTCGTCGCCAAAAGCCCTCGTGTAGCTGAACAGTGCGACGTTAATATTCACTCACTCATGAAAGAACTATTTTACTATTGTAATATAAAAGAACTTAACATCTAATAAGAGACAAGCACTCGTACAAAGAATTTTAGTCCTAATCCCGAGAGAATTTGCTATTGTACTACTGTAGCTATTCTATTTTGACCTGTACTCTCTTGCTACATTCTTACATGTTGTTTAGTATTAAGAAAGGTTTCCAGTTTAGTCCAAAGACTTTTTTTGTATCTGCATCTGCTGTGTCTCATGAACTCCAATTTCTTCCTTCTTTGGCATTGTAGGTTTTAGAACTTTTTCACTTTTATTTTATTATACTATATATATATATATATATATATATATATAATAATATAATAAAATAAAAGTGTAAAAGTAAAGTAATGTCTTGTATATATATATACAAGACATTACTTTAAGTAATGCACACAATATTCTTATTTAATTTTATATAATAAAGAAAACTATAAACTCTTTCCTAATAATATGAATGAGGACACAAATAAACTTATACTAGTTTTATTAAAAATTGAAGACGCTATTTAATTATATTTTAACTAAGCTAATTAACTCCTACACTGTGAGTTTTAATTGTAAGATTATTGGTTTGCGTTTTAATTTGAAAAAAAAATGTGTAAGGTTTCATACATCGCACATTTACCATATGTATCCAATAAATTTTCAAAAAGTTTATTTTAGCTTATTTTAAGTTCAATTTAAATGAGTAAATATGTTGTCGACACATTAAGCCTTAAAAACTATTTCTTATTACATTGTTTTAGCCAATGTTTCAAGATATTACAATAATTTTCCTGTACCAAATTTTTTTCTAACTATCTATCTGTCATGCTTTCGAATCCACAAGATTTGTACTTTTATTCCTTTCTCAGTGGTATGAAATTTTCCTCTTATCTTAGTCAATAGATGGCAGCACAAATATCATTATTACTTGAGAGGATATTCTCTGTGATCTGGAACCATAAATTTGAAAATGCAGCGCAATCGAAATAAAAGGTTTCTTTATTTGTTGTTGGGGGGTCTGGATACAAAGAAAGATCGGAAAAGTTAAACAAGTTTTAGCCTTTGTTTTAGATTTAAACTTAATTTCCAATTCAATATGTTAGTGGTGTGTAAAGCCTATACAAACCGTTTTGTTTTACTGAAACAAAAGGTTTTCTTTTTTTTTGGTATACGGCAATGAAGTAAAACGAGAAGGAGAATCCCAGAGTTTCTAAAAAGAAATAATCTATATATATAATCTATTAAAAAAATTTTTATATTTTAAATTCAAATTTATTTTCAAATATTTTTAAAGATAATTTTGAAATGATATTCGGTTTAATATAAAAACAATCCAGCCAATACACATTAATTTTATTATTTTCCATCAAAATTTACTCATGATAAAGTTTTATGCATATTGATATGGAAGTAAAAAAAGATCAGCTATTAATGATAAAATATACGTGAAAATACTATCAAATGTGAGCAAAACTAATCACTAATAAGAAAATAGTAATTTAATTTTATACTGAAGGGGAAAAGCTTTTTGAAGAAGTAAAAAAAATCAATTTTAAGTTTTTATTATTTTTATTTATATGAAAATATGAATTTATATAAATTTTGATAGCCATCCAAAACGACAAAATAAATCAAAGATCCAGTTTTAAACTAATTTTCTTTCAGTTTAACCACTAACTGTATTTTTTTTTGTTGTACTTGTAAGCTATAGAAAAATATATTTTTCGCCGAGGTGAAAGATATAGTAGTTAGAATAATTTTACTTAATAATATTCTTTTGATTCACACGATGCAATAAAGAAACTGTGATTTGATTTTTTTTGTATATTTAGTACTAAAAATTTATGGAAAGCATTTATATATAGACAGTAAATATTTTGTATATTTAATACTAAACACTTATTATATACATAATTATAAGATCAGAGTGATTCATTTAATGATATGTGTCACACATAATTAATAACACTTACATATACTTTTTCAAAACAGAATAAACGGAATACACAAAGCACAATCTCATTTTGAATTCATTCATTTAAGGTATCCGACTAAGTTCGGAACCGTGATTTTGCAAAAGCGTGTAAATGGATAATATTTAGGATATTTAGTGTCACTTAGATTAGAAAGTGTATATAAAACTGTTTTAAGAATAGTATTAAAATGAAAAATTATTTAAGTACAATATTTCGGGTAAAAATTAACTTAGAATAACCTTTTTTCAAAATGTTCTCCTTTTGTGAAAAATGCTTCAATTATAATAATATTTTGCCTGTATATAGCTCAGACCTCTGTTCAGAGGCTCAACTAGAATTTTTGAAATATATAACTTAGAAGTGGGTTCATCCGTGTTTTACGAGAACAGAGGGGAGAAAATTTAAGAAAACAACGCCGATAATTATTTCAAATGGTTGTAACTCTGAAAATAATGTGAATTTTTCAAAAAGCATAGTTCAGTCTCTGTACAGAGTTCTGAACTATATACAGGCAAAATATTATTATAATAGAAGCATTTTTCACAAAAAGAGACATTTTGAAAAATAGTTATTCTAAGTTAATTTTTAGCCGAGATATTGTATTTAAATAACTTTTTTTGTCAACATGTCCTTAAAACAATTATATACATGCATTCTAATCTAAGTGACACTAAATATCATGAAAATTATCCATTTATGCACCTTTTTGAAATCACCGTTCCGAACGTAGTCGGATACCTCTTAAAATGAATATATATATATATATATATATATATATATATATATTCTAATGTTAGTTGTGAAATGCATTGAAGTTTATTATATTTTAAAAAATTCTTACCTTAAAATTAAAAATTTAAAAATGAAATAAATTCTTTGGATTCACATTACAGCTAAGAATGTTCAAATGTTTAAAATTATAAGACATAGCTAGCTTTTAGAATTTGTTAAAAATGGATTTCAATCATTTCGGAGTGAGTTGCGAATTATTAGCACACTGTGATATTTATATCTAATAAACTATCATCTTTAGTGAGAAAATATTTCCTAATTTGGTAAATCGGAATAAGAAGTGGTACAAGAATATACAAAATAAATTCATCCCCTTTTTCCCCCATCAAACTCGAAATCATAATATTGAAGTTATATTTTAACTGAGACAATAGAAGCATTAAACTAATCTTTAGAGACCCTTCAAATTAACTGTAAAGCTATTATTTACAATTCTAATACACCTTACAGAGAAAAACCTTTTTAATTTTAGAAAATCCACTTCTAAACACTCACACAAGGGATCGCATCAGAATCAACACAGCGACTACATTATTTAGGTTTCCCCTACCACAAATACTCCTACCTTCGTATTAATAATATCTAAATATGCAGATTAAGTTATTAAAAGCGGATTAATTTTGCTCCAGGGCTCAGTATCAGTAGGAAGATACAATTATGCATTTTGATAAGGCGGCTTATCGACATATACTATATTTAGATTGATATACACATTAAAGGTTAAGCAAATTTTAAGCATCCATGTAACTGTTTAGCCAATAAATAATATATGATTAAAATACAAGGCTCAGTAATTGAAAGTTAGAAAGTCAAGTATATTAAAAGAAATTAATTATTTAAGTAAAAATTTGAATATCTTTCGTGAAGAGTCTTGTTTTTAAAATTTGTTGCTCAAGTTTTTAAATATTATTTTGCTTTTGATGTATTGCAGATCCTCTACATTTATGCATTATTTAAATAATTTCTAATTAACAATTAATCTGTACAAAATGAGTTTTCTTCTAAAAGGAATATAGAATTAAGGTGACATGGTACGATCTATGAAAGAAACTTTGATTTAGTGGTTTTTACAATTTTTTTTTATTTTTAAACTATGTATGTGTACAACGTAAAACAGTTTTTGTACTCAAAATATTTAAAAAATCTGATTATTTAATTTTTTAAAGAAAAATTAAAAAAAATACAATTAATTTAAAATGCTATTCCCCCTTCTGTAATTGACGTCCACAAATGAAATTTTTTTTACAAGTACCTTAAGCTACGTATAACAAAGTTTGGTATGGATTTTCTGATAACATGACTGATATTTGCAAAATACCTTTTTTTATGAATGCTTACTAAAAATTCCTTGAAAAATGTGTACATTCTAAATCCAACTATTTAAAAAAAATCAGTATTGGTTTGATTCAAAAATGAATACCAACTTTTGTTACATATACTAATAGCAATTGGTAAAAAAATATCAAAGCATTTGGTGCAATAGGAAAAAAGCCTTAGCATTTTTAATGAAGCTAAACTAGTTATTTTTTCTTTCTGAGATAAATCAATTTCAAGTTTTTATTTGATATAGAATGTTAATAAAACAAACATCTAAATTATCATAACTCTGGATTTTCTTTACTTCGAACATTCAAATTTTATGAAATTATAGAAAATAACATAAAAAAAATAATTTCGGGTAAAAAATTTATTTGAATTTTTGACCGATTTTTGTCAACTGAATCCCTCGTACTGTGGCCCTTTAAATTAATTAAGTTTTATAAGGATAAAGCATAATTTAATTGTATTCGTGTTTTTCTTGATAGATTTTTTTCATTTTCATGGATTGAAAAAAAATTTAAATATTAGTATTGAGCTAAAAAAAATATATATTTCGAGCAAAAAGATTTACCTTGAGTATTAAATTTTGATTTAGATAACTGTGAGATGATTTCGGTTTTTGTGTAGTAATTTTAAAAAAATTGTCGTTTAAAACTAAGCTGTATGGCAGCATTTTTTTTTAAATTTCCAAATGGCATGGAATTTTGAATCGGAACGAATAAATTATTTGAAGCCCATTGTCACTAGTTAGGAAATTCAGTTACATTAGTTAGTTAAGTTTTTGTTTGGAATATGTTTTAATTATTTATAAATTGGGTTATAACATTTCTACTTGTTTTAATTTTAATTTTACATTATTGCTTTAGCTGTCCCTTTGAAGTTTGAAGTATTAGGATGATTTAAAAATAGTTTTAGTTTTGGTGATATGTATACATATATAAAATGTTTTTGTTCGTGTGCACACATCATAGATACTTAAGAATAAAATTATCTTTTGAATTCAGAGCAACGTCTTTTATATTTTAGGAAAAAACCCTCTTTTTTATGCCATTACTTTTAATAAAGACTTTTGTTTCATAGATGAATTTTTTTTTCAGAAAGGGAATATGATTTTTTCCTCCATTTAGACGTCAAATTCAATGGACTTTTCTGTTTGAATGGCCATAGAGATTCAAACACAGAGAATGAGAGAGAAAATTTCGATCAGTTTCTAATGGTTTGGACCATTCAACAAAAATAAAGTTTTATCGATTCATCTTATTGAGTACGAAAGTGAAACAAATATTTTTAACGCTATTTATTGAATTAGATTGTTGACAGAAGTAGAGAATACGGCTTACAACTTTTACTAGAAACAAAAATTATATATTAGCACATAATAAAATTTGCCAAGTTTTGCTCTACGACCTCTTGGCACAATGATATTTAGTTGGAGACACATCTTGTTCTAGACTAAAAGTTAAATGCCGTAAATTGCAGTATTTTCAAATTGTTTTTCTAATTTTCGAATCCGAACATAAAATATATTTTTAAAACACTTAGAATAGGCTCGAACTTAATGTTAGAAAGATTTTCAAGTTGAGTCATTTTAACTCAGGTATACTTTTTTTTAACTCGATAAAAAACAATATTCTAAACAGATCTTTTGAAAATGAGAGGAAAAGAAGTTGCTGATATTATATTCAAAATAAATTTAAAGCGAACTTTGGCAAGGAAATAATTTTTAGTCATGTGAGCGACTAATTCTCAAACATTTCTATTACTAATGTGTTACACTAGAGTTTCTATATATTAGAAAAATAAACTAACTTATTTACACATTCTGTAAAAATAGTTAACTCTTAAAGTAAGTTTCTTCTTACATGCCATCTATATAATATAGTTTAGAGCTGCAATTCTTATCAGAAATCTATTTAATATAATTTAATTACTATTTAAAATATATATATATATATATATATATATATATATATATATATATATATATATATATATATATAAAATTAATTTGTATAATATTTCAAATACCAGAAATAATAGATAATGAACATAACAAGAAATAACGTAATAAGAATATAAAAGCAAAACATGAAGATCGAAAAAATACTAAAAAGGAACTATAAAAAAGAACCTAGCGAGTCAGAATGCAATTTCGGACTTAGGACCGAATAAGTGGGTTAGACTAGTTTTAAGGCGCCAACCTTCCCCCTTTGCAACTCGGTAGGAAAACCAAATAAAAGAAACAAAAATTTAAAGTATATAAAAAAATTCAAAGTATATAAAAATTAACAAAATTCAAAGTATACAAAAACTCACAGAGAGTATGATAAAACCACTGATTAATATTCTGAAACAAATTCTCCCCAAATTCTTAAAGCAGAGAAAAAAAAAAAAAATTAAACGAAATCTTCCTACTTACAGATCCCTTTCCAAGAGAATCAAGAGTCTTGGGTATCTCTGAACGTATCTTTTGAACTACCTTTTACACTAACGAGCATAGATAGATATCGAGATAGATGACAATCAATTTTGGTAGGCTTTGATTTGGTTGATTGACAAAAATGTAAATTTGCTAGGTTCTAATTTGGTTGGTTGTCAAAAATGTGTAAGATGTTTAAGATGTGTGTGGAAAAGATGTAAACTGTGATATGAGTGTTATGATATAATCTTCACAGCAAGAAAATACATATATATATATATATAATATATATATATATATATATATATATATGTATTTTTGTATTTATATATATATATGTATGTAAAGATGTTTTAAGCAGTTAATAGATTTCTTCAAAAGGATTTTTAAAATGTAAAGCTAATAAAAATTCATTCATTCAATTTCTACTATTAGCTCATTCTCTCTATATATTTATTTATCTTGTTAAAATTTTCAATCGTTAATAAAATACTTTCTATTCATCCAGTCAAGTTCAAATAATTTTTTTTAAACTTGTAGTGGATGACACTTCATGTTAATACAGTTTTTTCACATATTAATTAATTAATTAAATTTAATTGAATTAATTACTGGTTTTTGATGCCAACTTAGATTTGTCTCTATTGTGTAATAATATAACTTTAAAAAAAGACAAAAGTTGGCGTCGAAAGCCTGTTTTTAAGCCAAACTAGCCAAATCGGGTGTGCATTGTTACAAAAATGCAGACAAATCATGCTCTCTTTTCAATTCCTACAATTAGTTCACTCTCTCCCTATATATATATATATATATATATTTATATTTTTTAAAAAGTAATATAAAATAAAAGTGAAGAAGTACAAAAGACCTACAGTGCTAAAGCAGGAAGAAATTGAATTCACCAGACACAACAAATGTAGATAAAAAAAAAAGTTTTTGGACTAAACTGGAGACCTATTATGATTTCTAAAGCTGTCGCTGAATTAGGCCAGCGAATTAGGGTTAGCAATGCTTTATGGATCCAACCTTCCCCGTACAGCAGAAAGTTTCTGCATATATATATCTTATTCAAATTTTCAATCGTTAATAAAATACTTTCTTTTCATCCATTCAAAGTAGGAATTGACTTAAATTTTTTTTTTACATTACTTGTTTTTAGATTTTCTTGTGTACCCCCTGTTAATCACTCACGTGTTCTCAAGGGTACGTGTGCCACAGTTTGAGTGCCACTGATATAGAATACATTTATTAAGGGAGTCAAAAGTTTTTAAATGAAGCTTAATTGCCTTGATAACACGTTTAAAATGACAGACGGACTAGCAATGTCAAAAATAGGAGAGAAAATTTAATTATTTAAAAACCTAATAATTTTCTTAGAAAAATGTACATAATAATTGAGAGATTTTTAAAGCACAAATTAAATATAAATAGTAGAATAAAAAATAATCTATAAAAAATAGCATTAAAATATGAAATGTATTTTACGTCAATTTTGCTTCAGGTATATGAAACACACACTTTTTGTGTGGTTTTCTTATAATGCAGTAGATATTGTAAAATTAATTGAAAATGATTTTTCTCCTGTTTATTCTATGAAATCTTATCGTGAGATTCCTTATTTGTTACCATTTTACAATTATCAGTTGTCTTATTTCTTTCTCTTTGATATATAATTGCATTCAATCCGATTATTATGCTAAAAATGAAATTTCTGTTCAGATATACCAGTTAAGAGGACATAGTACGATTAAATTGACTGAAATAAGTCTAAGAATTAAATAAATTATTTTATCTTACATTGTTTTTTTTATATATATATTTTTCTATTCTCTTGTTATAAGCTCTAAATATAAAAATTTCAGAAGTATGATAATTTTTATATTCATTTTTATTCACATCTCTATAGAAAAAATATAAACTTCAAACTGATTTATATTAGAGAAAAAAATCATTAGTTTTTCTTCATTTCAAATGCTAAATCTTTTTTCTATTGTGTCAAATACTTTGATATTTTTTCTAACTATTGCTTTTAATACATGTAACAAAACCTAGTATACATTTTTGAAAAAGCAATACTTAGGTTTTAATAAGTAGACGACTTTGGGATTAATGCATTTTCAAGGGATTTTCCAATAAACATTAATAAAAAAGTATTTTACGAATTTCAATACCGGTATCGCAAAGGCCATATCAAATTTTGTTGCGCATACTTCAACGTACGTATAAATCAAATTTCATATGTGTACGTCAATTATTGTAGGAGGAGTAGGGTAGTTTAAAATAATTTCAAGACTTTAAATTTTTCTTAAAAAAAATAAAGGATTAGCTTTTTGTGGTATTTTGAGCTAAAAAAAACTGCTTTACGTTATACATATATATATATATAAAATTTGTAAAAACCACATTAAATCTCTTCTCATCATCATCATAATCATCAAAGTATTTTTTATAAATCATATTATATTTCCATAATTATTTTTACTTGCCAAAATAGATTTATGCAACAACTTTGATGCCATTTTTCTTCCGTTTCAGTTGCCATTCGAACGTTTGAAATGTTTACAATAAATATTTAAAATTTTGTCTATTCTGTGGTGCAGTATATACAAACTTCAATCTTTTATTAGAAAAAAAGGAAAAATGCTTCTAGTGGAATTATTTTAAACTATTAAGATTTATAAACGTTTTAAATGAAGAAAAAGGGTGCATTTTGATTTCAGAGGCCAATGGTATGTATAAAGTAATTACAATAAGTAAAGGTGTAAGAAAGCAACGTTTTCCAAATGAATATATGCAACCTGAAATTCTATTTAATATTTGAAGCTCTTCATAAATAAATAGAAAGTATAAGAACAGCAGAAAGTTTTTTCATGGTACGAAATGGTTTCTGAAATAGAATTTCTAAAATTCAAAACTTCTGTATAATCTTAAGGTATCTACTACCTTATAATTGTGAATTTTGCCAAAAATTAACTAATTTTTTTGATATAATTTTATTTTATAGGTCATCTTATTATCTTCAATAAAATACTAAGTTTTTTTATTTTCCATTCGCTAGAACAAAAACTACAAGTGTTTTAGTAAAAGCAGATGCCACATAACTTTAAACCAGATGCCAAATATTAAAATGCGTTTTACTCGACATGTATTTTTTTCGAAAATGCTCAAAAGGGGACATTCGTTGCTCTCAAAGAGTTTTGAAAATAATTGATTGAAATTTTTTGTGTATGTTCTGTGTAATAGTAGAAGCATTTTAACTTTAAGATTTTTCAATCATTCTTTTATTAAAAAATTTAGAGTCCCTTATGGGAATATAACCACTGTTTTTTTAAGCAATTTCATATAATAACTAAGATAAAGTGCTCTAGTTTTTGAAAAATTAAAATATCTTTTATCCTGATGGTCATTTCAAAAATTAATATCAAAGTAACACATCAAAATTGAAAAAGTGAGAATTTGTTGATAAACTTTTTGTTCAGAAGGGGCCTCTTTTATGTAATTTTTGGTACATTTTACCAATTTTTCCCCTTTTAGTAATAATATTTTCTTTTTCTCTTTTAATTTAAGCATTTTTTTTAAATGTACTAAATAAATCTAAAAAGCACAAAAATTTCCATATCTCCATTTAAAAAAAAAAATTGTCGAAAGTAGTCGGATACCTTAATGTCTTGTATTTTATTTTGTTACTCCTCAGAAAATATTTATTACCTGTATAGTATATTACATTTTAAATATGCAATAAAAATATTATAAATTTTTGTAGTATGTTTCCCTGTGTATAATTATACAGTTTTCATTCTCCCACCCTACAGTTTGCATTCTTATTTTTATATAGAAGCATGACGCATCCTTAAGTTTTTTTAAAAAAAAAATGAAAAACAGTGAAATATAATGAAATCTTTAAAAGAAAATGGTCTTATTAAATGTCTATTCAAAGCAGATTTCTACAAGTTAATTTTGAATGGATAGGAATACTGATCAACGTTAGAGTATATGTCAATATATCAAGCGTGTAGGTGTGCTCTCTCGCTTATGTAAGCAATGTTCATTTGATGGAATGCTTTATGCATCCGAAATGTAATTAATTAAAATGAACATTGATTAGCTTCAGTGCTTGCTTCTAGACAGATGACATTTTAAAATTTCAAGGAATATATGGTATTTTTAGACCTCTTAAGGAGTGATCTTCGTTAAAAGTGTACTTGCATGAAATGGATTTACAAAATGCCAAAAGAAATGCGGGGGCTGAAATGATTATGAGGATATTTATTAGTTTCAAGTAAAGTAAGATTGCTATGATTTTATTTAAGTTAAATAAAGTAAATTAGTCAAGCAAGTTATGATTTTGCACGTTTAAGTGTGAGAGATAAAATAAAAATTATGTTATAATTTTATTGAGTTAAGTATTTGTAACGATAATATTCGTTTAAATAAGGCATTATAATTTTTATTTCACTATTTTGTAGAGAGAGAGAGAGAGAATATACAGTTTTTACTTTTAGTGTTATTTAGTTTGAAAATGTTATTGAAAGAGTTGCCATTAATTATTTAATGAGGGTACTTTAGTGTTTATGGGGTCTCTGGGAGGGGGGTGTTAATTTGTCTCGAGAGCTGAAAATATAAACAATTTTCGATTATATGCAATTTTTTGAAATTAAAATTAAATGATTAGATTCTCTTACACATTATTTATAAAGGAATAAGGTTTCAAAAAATGGCAAAATGTTCAAAATTTTATCATATAATTTTAAAAAATTATAAGCTTAAGAAAACAAACATTTCTGTAAAAAATTCTAATTAAGTTTTACGTTACGAAAGATATTTTCTAAAATAATAGCTCTAATTACCAGCAGTAAGTTGTTTTATAAAGTTAAATATATCCTTATTACACTGTAGCTTTTTTTTATATAAATAGAATAAAAAATCATATTTTTAAAAAAAATAAAATTAAAACTAAATTTTTTTTTTAAATTTCATTATTTTCTAAATTTTTTGAAATACAAAAGATACATAATACTAAAATTAGATAGGGTTAAGAGAGTATTATACATTTTATAATTCTATAAAGTTTATACGTCAAAGGCTACTATTTTAAAAAACAGCATGCGCAACGTAAAATTTACTTAATATTTATTACAGAAATGTTTCTTAATTTTCATATGCTTATAATTTTTAAAACTAGGATTATATTTTACACATATTTTATTTTTTTTAAGCCAAACTCTTTTATAAATAATGTGTAAGAAAATCGAATTATTTAATTTCAATTTCAAAGAATTGCATATAATCGAAAATTGTTTACATTTTCAGCTTTCGAGACAAAATTAACACCCTTGAGACCCCTTATATACCTATCTTTTTATGTCCTTTCCAACTTTCCCATCAAGCTCTAGATTCAAGATAGAATAATACTATCCAGTATTTCCTTCTTTTAAATTCCTATAGATGTGTCCAAAAGAGTTGAAAGATTATCGATAGATTTTTCAAACATTGAATTATAGGAACATGTCTCCAAAATGTTTTAAATAAGGTACTGAATTATATATGCTGGAATACATTAAAAATATGCAATAACTTAACGCAAAGTGGGTGTATAATTTAAACTTCAAAGGTTCACTAGGAAAAATAATGTAATTAACAAATATTTTTCCACCAGACCTCAAGTTTGACTTCAAAAATCCAGATTTTGTGTATAAACGAGTACGTATTCCTCTTTGAAATGCTTATAATTAACCTAATTTATGTTTTTACGAAATGAGCTTTGCATAACTTGAATTGATTTATGTAGAAGTAAAAATTACTTTTAAGTACTTCAGTAGCTCCTATTGGGAATATCGGACCAAGATTAAATAATTTAACAGTTTGAAATCTTTAAAAAGGCAGCTATCATAAATCTTCAAGCAAATTCGAAAGAAAATATAGTTAAATTAACTATTCCTGCATAACTACTTTAAAATCATTTCTACCTATTAAGTTTAGTAAGCATTAATATATATATTTTAATAACTGCAGTATTCTAATTCGAATGATGGCTTAAAAATTAAATTTTTAATTATAAACAAAATTGTGATATCTGAGTAAAATGTATTTAAAATGACTGCAAATGATACCAAATTAAACTGCAATTTTAAATGCCGTGCTTATTGGCAGATATGCATATTACCATTATTGACACCTTAGATGAAAGAAAAATGATTTGACTGCTACTTATTCATTGATATCAATGCATTATATCCTAAATGCACATTTTAAAATATTGTTAGAAACATAGGAACCAGCTAAAATATTCTTCATTTTTATCAAAAAATAACTATATTAGTTCAAATTCAAATAATTTAAATTTATATGTTACCGTTATATAAAGTGTTATAATTCAGTTATTTCATAGAATAACTATATATATATAGGTATTTCATAAAATAACTAAGACAAATCAGTTAAAGTATATAACAGATGAACAATTTCATTCTTTACCTAGTTATTCTAAGAAATAACTAGGTATTCCATGAAATAACTAAGGACAGACCAGTTAAGTGAAAAATAAACAATTTCAAAGATGTTTTATAAATTAATTGATCATAAATGGCTAAAATCTCTCGAAAAATACATTTCATTCCTTTTGCAGATGAATAATTTATAAATAATAAGGGAAAGCAAAGATGATACGCTTTATTATATTGCTCATATTACCAAGAGTTAAACAGAAAAAGGGGAAATAAGAATATGTTGCAAAAATAAATTATACTTAAATATCAACAAAAATACATGTCGGGAAGAAAAACTGTTGCTTTATAAAAACATTGTGTAAACCTTTTAAAATAAAAATGTAAGAGAATATTAATAAAAATTTTATGAGATACCTTTTTATTTTATTTTTCATTATTTATTAAAGAAAAGATTGCTGTGATGACACTTTGAATTGAACTGCTTATTTATTTTTGAAACATGCACACTTTTTAGTATTACACATTTTTTTACACAAGCACTTTTTAAATCCTTGTCCTGAGCCGCAACTTAGAGCTGTTGCGACAGATCGAAGCGTTGTGTCAATATTTGGAACTTCTTCAATGGAAATTAATTCCCGCTGACATATACTGAACGATATCTAGAGTACAATTGTTTTATATATATTCCGCCTAGTGGGAAAAATTCTTCCCAAAGCAGCTAGAACCGGTTCAAAGAGCTTTCGAGTGTCGAATTTCAAAGTTTAATGATAAAGTAATCGTTATTCTATAGAATACCTAGTTAAATCGTAGAATTCAATAATTTTATATACTTTAACTGACTGATCCAGTTATTTCATGAAATACCTAGTTATTCTATGAAATAACGGATTTCACGCTTTAGCGGTAACATATATATATATTTCATTAGTGCCTCAGTAATCAAAATCCAGTTTGTTTGGGTACTTAAAATGTTTTATACTAATTTGAAGTGAAGTGAAGAAACATTAAAAACTTACTTAAATATTTTGAATAAGTTACAAATGTTTCTGAAATGTAAACAAGTAGCTTTTCTGGATTTTATAGTGCACTAATTAGTTTGTTAACATTGTTTTTTATTGCGAGAACAAATTTTTCTCTTTGCAAATACTTTATTGTACACTGGGATATTATGTACAAAAACATATTGTCATTTAGAAAAATGATGTAGCATAAACCTTACAATGTATTATCTTGTATGATCTGAACAATGTATTATCATGTATGACCTGAACAATGTATTACCCTATATCAGGGATGGCGAACTACTTGCACGCGTGCCATTGATGGCACGCGGCACAATATTTTGGGCACGCCACCGTTCAACCACGATTGATTCTTTAATCAAGGTATTTTCAGGGAGATTTCCTCAGTTCAAAGAATTATCAGAAACACTCAAGTTTATCATGTACCCTGATGTGACATCATTTTATAAACTGAACTTGCCACAATTCGACTGGTTGGAAATTGAAGAATTTGAAATGTAACTTATTGATTTCTTGTCTAGTTCAATGTGGATTCAAAAATTTATTGAAACAAGGAAAAAGTTAGAATTGATTGAAACAGAAAGAGATTAACAAGCAATATAAGTAAAAATGCCAGTAACGAAATTTTGGAAGCATTAAATTCGATTCCAGATACGTTTAACTGTTTGAAGAGGCAGGCTCATGCTATTTTAACCATATTTTCATCGACCTATGCCTACGAATCATTATTTTCAGGGATGAATAACATTAAAGACTCGCTTAGAAACCATGTAGCAGATGACTCCAATTCAGCACGTATTCTTCTAAAAGTAACATCTTACCCAATCCTAATATAATTTATTTGTCTTCTAATCTGCAACAGCAGAAATCACACTAATGTTACTTTATATAATTTGAATTACACGTTTAACTAAAACATTTACTACTATAAAATACAAAATGTATTTTTCTTTAGTAAATAAAGAGCTTTGTGTTGTTAGTATTTAGTTTTATTATTTTCCCAATAATAACAAGTCAAAATTATTTGACGGCCCGTCTATACCTCACTAAGCATTTCTTTAGAAAAAATGGCAGTTGATCCATAAAGGTTCGCCACCCCTGTTCTATATGATCTGAATAATATATTATCATGTATGTCCTGAATAATGTATTATTATGTATGCCCTGAATAGAGTGTATTATCATGCATGTTCTGAACAATGTATTATCATGCATGATCTGAACAATGTATTATCATGCATGATCTGAACAATGTATTATCAAATAATAATCAAAGTTCCTCTTTACAAACACTTTGTGTACAAATACTTGAAGTACAAACTCATAAAAGAGATTAAACGATGCTCTTAATTACTTCTTTTCAGTTTGAAGCTCTCTGAAGAGTTCATGAGTATCTGCATTTGATTTGTTTTGCAGAGGCCCATCAGCTCTCCAGGGGTTCTTGGAAAAGTTCTACTGAGCTTTCTTTTTGCTCTTTCGAGAGAAAAGCGGCACTTCGCGGCTCATTGCATCACCTAAGGGTGAAAGAAAACAGTCTTTCTCTTGTCTCTTTCCGTTCCTACTAATGAAAGCTGTTTTGAAACTTTTGATTCGATACCAGCTACAATTGCTTCATTACTATATATTGAGAACTTCTCTTATAACACCTGTTTCTATTTCCTGCTTTTCTTCCATCGCCATTTCCGTATCTAATTTTGCCACATTCATTTCGTACAGCCTTGAAAAACGTTGATTTGTATTTGACGTACTTCTGTGAAATTCTTCCCTTTTCAATGAAAATGATTCGGTGAAATTCTTCTCTTTTGAATGAAACTGATTTTGTAAAATTCTTCACTTTTGAATGAGAAAAGAGCTTCGTTAATTTTTCCCATTCGAATGAAAATGGTTCCGAGAATTTCCTTCATTTTGTATGAAAATGGTTTGAAATTTAGAATGTTTGCTAAAAGCTGTTGAATTAAGGCATTCATCTGTGATATTTTAAGTAAATTCAAAGGAAAACAGAATTGTTGTGCTATCCATTTTGACAAAAGATATCAAAATATTTACCAGAACTCTAACGAGATAAAACAGACAAAATTTATTTAATATTTTGTTGTATACTCTCATGCATGTCATTAAAATTGTTTGAAAATGTATACAATACGAACTGTTGTAAGAGTTAGTATTAATAACTTTTAATCAACTGTCGTATTTTTAGCACAATTAGGTTACAGCGTTTGTTCATAGATTTATGGTAAATATCATAAATATGTCATATATATATATATGACATGATTTTAGAAACAGACTTAGTTTTTAACACAAGGTCTTTATTTGATCAAAGTTACACATCATCTGACGCAAGAGGCAGAGAGAGAAAGAACGCCACCAAATAATTTTAAGTGGGTTAAACACTTAAAACACCGATCGCGGCGTCCATGAGTGCTCTTGAAAGTTAATGCTGACATATAGGGCTATTAAATATAACGATCTGGAATTAGACATGTTTATTGTCTAGGCCATATGTTCGGAAGAAATAAATGGTTCATTAGTTGGATACTTGAAGAGGTGAGGAGGTAATATAAAAGTGAATTACTAGGTAGGGAATTTAATTTTTAAGCAAATTTAATTATCCTTACACACACATATATATATATATATATATATATATATATTGTTAAAAATTTCAGAACTTAAAAATATCTCCCCAATTGTAGAATTATATGAATCATACACTGTATATCCTTATTTTAGATATTTTCGGTTTCCTTTGGTATTTTATAATCCCATTATATGGGAAAATGTGAAGTAAAAATAATTTCCCGGCTCCTTCATAGTTTTAGTGGTGTACCTGGGCAGCGTTCAGAACAAAAGAATGCTAGAACCATTATTAAATTTTACCTCGTATATAATACGATTCTGGACAGATGTAAGCTTCAACAACCATCGTCCTACGATCCTCATCGTCTTAGCGCATCTGTATTGACTGGTTCAGTGGGAATTTTTCCCGGATCCAAAAAAAAGTAAAAAATGGTATTTTTTAAAGATTCTTCAGAAAGGTCTTTCTTTCTTTATTGCAGTTGCATTCTTTCGGAATTTTCATCAAACTGGCATCAGTAAACTTCAGAGCAGTATAAATATATCGTGTTAAATATATATAGAAGGGAATACATATTGACCAAAATTGTATTTTAGTATTTTAATCATATTTGTTACATTTTGCTAAACTTTAGCAAGTTCTTACTGCAAAGTGCTTAAGAATTGAAACAGAGTTCATTTAAAATTTCTATTTTTCTAAGTTACTATATGTGATAAAATGAAAAACAAATTTAATAGTTTTAATGACATTAAAACTTTTACAAGTAATTAACCAAATTTTTAAAAAAATCAGTGAGTAGATAAGCATATCGCATTAAAAACGAACAACTGGGCCCCTATTATGAGATAAAAAGTTTAAGAAATACGACTTACACACACACACACACACACACACACACACACACACACACACACACACACACACACACACACACACACCCCACACACACACACACATTTCACACACACACACACACACACACACACACACACACACACACACACACACACACACACACACACACACACACACACACACACACACACACACACACACACACACACACACACACACACACACACACACACACACACACACAACTCAACTTTATATATATATAAGCTTAAATTCATTTCTAAGAAAAGTCTAAATTTCCGAACCTAATTTGTTTTAAATATTTATTTAGCTTATGTATTTCATCAGTAATCTTCATGATTCTTTTAAAGCAATTTCTTTATCTGATACCAAAACAGATCAAACGTACTTATAGCCTTTTTTTAGTGACAGATATTATCTGTCTGGTTTTTGTCGGAGGGAAAATGTTGTAACGTAATTCCCTGTTACATGAAGTTGTCTCTGATAGAAGATTTATCAAATCTGGAAAATCCCAGACTAAAACCAATGACCTTCAAGATATTGAACTTAGCTTATTAGGAAATATATATTAAAGTTGGATCACATTTCAAAACGTTTTCCGTGGCATTGCCCAATTTAAAGGTCAGAGTTTAGTAATTAAGTTCTTATGAAAGATGGACTATTCGGGCCTTTTGCAAGATCAGTCATCTTTAAAATAACATGATTTTTTTCCTGACAGTTATTTTTGCTTCGGGAAGAACCTGGATCAATACTTTATTCAGTATATTCCACCATTTATGAGTTTGTAAAATGATTTCTGACCTTGGATTTTTTTTACTTAGCAAAATGATTATTCTTATACAATATAAAAAATAACAATTAATATGCCACCCAAATTGTAAATGTTTAACACAAAAAGCAAAAATTAAGAATATAATTAACAAATAAAATATACAAGTATAAAAAAAATATTTAAATGCTAAAAACTGCCAACAGTTTTTGAAAATAAGAGGAATTTCTGTTCTACATAATGATGTAAGCAGTACATTTTCTTTTAAATACAGAAGTAAAGGTATATACTCTTGGGGGCTAAAATGTGACTTCAAGTTTAAAGAAATTAAACTAAATTTTCAGAAGCATATACTCTCGAATTATAAATGTAATAGCTGTTACCACCCTTTCACTTCGTGTTGTTGTATGACTATAAGTTGTTTTTAGTTATTAATATCTAAGTCCTAGTATTAAACTTTCGATTGCATTGAAAAACATTCTTATACACCTTGAATTTTGATTTAAAAAAGAACTGGTCCTGGTATAATAATCTTTTACGCCTCCATAATTTCTCTCGGTCCATTTCCGCAGAACCCATTTTTAGAGTGGACATCTACTCTACAAAAGAAACATGCTTATCAAATTTTATTTGTATATAGGTTTAATACTTCAAAATCGGGAATTTTTTTCCTACAACACACCTTCAAACCCTTGGGAGTCAATTTCACAAACGCGTTCTTGATCTTTACTCAAATAAGTGTGCCGAATTTAAGTCTGGTGGTCAAATAGCTCTGGAGATCTCATGATGAAAGAGCAAGTGTGTGTGTGTTAGTCACTTTTTCCTATATGTCTTTGTTTCTCTCTCTCTCTATATATATATAGAGGGTGATCACAAATTCATGGTACAAACTTTAAGGGTAAATACAGGACATTGTAGCAATACATTATTGTATACGAATGTATGGGAGCAAATGACGCGGTGAGGCACAGGCACATAAAATAGGAGGTAAAAGGAAAGACAAAGTGTTCATTGAAAGCGTCGTTGACGAGTCTAATGTTTACAATAATTGTTCATAACTGTTTAGCACATGATCTATGAAGTCAGCTGCGGTGCACATTGCTGTACCGGAGAAAATAGTCTTCCGGATTCAAAGCTTGTACTCGCTGAAAATGGAAGAGGTGTGAGCTATTTTTGTTTAATACTCTACAAACGGTCTGATGACTCTCACCTACATGATGAACAACAGCTCTTGTACTTGACTCGGGTCTATCAACCACAACGCTCAAGATTCTTTCTTTCAGGCTTGGACTGCGCGCAGCTCTTCGTCGACCAGAATCATGTCTGGTGACGTGGAACGAACCTGTTTCTGAAGTTGACGATGTAATCACTGAAAAATTCAGTGATCCGGCATTCCTCGATCAAGAAACTGCGCGTGATACATTTGTAGCACAGCTCTGCCATTATCATTCACACGGCCGTATATGTAATGCGTGCCTGCATTTTCGGCATACGTAAAGTCTCCCATCGTGGACGTTAGCACAACTGTGAATGGCACTTTCCCCTACTGAGATGCATCATGTTGAACGGAGGATAGACATCTACTGCCCCCTACCGACAACGCAACCAACCGTTATAAATCAATTTCTCTTTTTTTTTGTTTCCCCTGTTTGTGCCTCACCGAGTCACTTGCACCCATATATATTCCTATACAATAAATGATTGTTTCAATGTTTTGTATGTACCCTTAAATTTTGTACCATGAAATCGAGACCACCCTGTATGTACATATTGTTTCT
This sequence comes from Trichonephila inaurata madagascariensis, assembly GCA_019973955.1. Lineage (NCBI taxonomy): Eukaryota > Metazoa > Arthropoda > Arachnida > Araneae > Nephilidae > Trichonephila > Trichonephila inaurata. Next base: position 60,295 of record BMAV01007737.1, read on the forward strand.
CTGAATATACGGTACATTTAGTTCAACGCTATGTTTTTGGTTGAAATAAAAAAGGTATTAAAATGCAGATGTTGAGTTAGATATGTCAAACAATCTTTCATAATACGAGTATTTTATAAGTTATAAGGTACTTAAAGTACCTAATAATCCTAAGGATTTTATTCACTCATTCAATGTAAAGGAAGTTATTTATGTCGTTTGAAGCGATAAAATCTCTTCTCAGAAATAAGCCCTTCAAGGAACATGATACTAACTCATTTTAAATTCTGTTTAATCTACCTTTATTGCAAATTAAGAAGGATTTTATATATAATTGAAGGTGAATCAAGATAATTGGTTAGTTGATTTAAAGGATAAATTTTTCCAGTGACTTCTAAGTTCGTGAACTGCATTAAATGAATAGTTTAATGATGCTCAGAATTCGCATGATAAAGATTGTTAACTCAATGACTGTCTTTTAACGATTGATTAGTGTTGCCCTACAATCCAATGAGTCTTGCTTCCCTGTTGAAATTAAGGATATAAATAAAATATTTCACTTCAATTTCTCGTCTTGTTATCTTCCGAATCAATACCGAAAATTTCAGAAAGCTTTTAGAACAAATCTTTCGAAATAAAAGTTTTAGAATGGAAAAATTTCAAGGAATCTCACCGCACTAACCAAATTCCCTTTTCTGGTGAAGTCAAAGGTACATATGGAATATTTTAGGCTAATTACGTTTAGCAATACTTTTAATGGATGTTTGAGACGTACCAGTTTTTTTTTATGGCATTTAGGTGATACGGAGTTTAGTTTCAGTTGAAAAGCTTATTATTTTAAGGAATTAAATGGTGCATGTTATGAGGCAATGCCTATTACTTAGAAAAGATAAATTTAAAAGCATGTAAAATAAAGAATTTATTGAAAGGCATTTGTAAGTGATAACACAAATAAGTTAACAAAAGAAATATATTTAAAGGCAAATGCTTTTATGCCTTTAGTTTTGATTTTAACATTAAAACTCAGATCTTAAGAAAATGTTATTTATTTACATTTCAAAGCACAATGAGCTCAATTTTAAGCTAGTGGAAATTGAAATTATTCTCCCGCGTTTTACAATGGAATTACATAGAATTTGAAATTGAATTACAGGTTGCACAATTAATTTTACCATATATATAAAATGACGAATTTTTATTAGTCTTTTAATAATTTACGAATGTGAAAAAAATAAATTAAATTTTAAACACGTCATGTGTGTGTGTATGTTGTTTTCCTTGTAGCGATACTTTTCTTGTGGTAAAATTGAGGTTTAAGGGTAAAGAGGTTGCATCCCAGCGTGAACTTGAAAAAGATTAGGACACAACCATAGAAGATGCGACCAAGATAAGTTAAGATTTTCACCCGCGCAAATTAGCAATAATATGAATAAGCTGCATTAGTATTGCAATTAAAGAATATCAGCTTTTATCATTACATTAAAAAACACAAAGTAATTGTTATGAAAATAGCTTATTTTTTTTTTAGAAGTCAGCAAAAAAAAAAAATAGATTGAGTGAGTGTTTGTAAACGTCGCAATATAAAGCAACATGAGAAATACTGGAGAAAACTTGGGTTAAAAATAATTAATATTGCTATTCAAAAGTTCATTAAACATTTTATTTAATTTATACTGAATTAAAGTATGGAAATTACATTAGTATGTTAAAAATTTGTGTGCGTATAAAATAAAACAGATTTTTGTGTATGTAACAGGGGCGTAGCTATCACCGTACCAGCCGTATCAATGATACTGGGCTCTCAAGCTACAAAACCCCAGCTTTTAAACTAAGCCCGCTGACAGGGGTTCTAAAAAGGCACCGAAGGGAAGAACAGGACTCACTTAGAACTAGCTACGCCATTGGTGCGTAAGTAATTTTAAAAAAAATTATATGCATTGAAATAAATAAAATATCATGATCATTGTTTATCGATGGAGACTAAAAAACAGTAATGAATAACTTAATTAACAAAAAACTTATTCATTTTTAACTTAATAGGTATGTTCTATACGACAATATTTTAGCAGTAATAAAACACTAATATTTACGTTTTCCCTTATTTAATAATTAGTGGTTGTAATAATTAGATATACATTACATATCTTTTGGATTTTAATATGTAAAATTTATTAATGCACCATTAAAAATGATTGACATTCAATCTTTGCTTATATTTAATTAATGAATAAGCAGTTTCCTTAATTATTATTTAGTTCAAGATGTAAAAGCTACACTTTAAAATGCTTATTGTAGTTTTACCGAAATGAAAATCATATACACAAAATAACGAGCTGACAATGAAATAAGTAATGAGAAAAAATTTATATATATATATATATATATATATATATAATGTTTATTAAACACATTTTTAAATGTGAGATCATAAAATTTATGAATATAATAGTAAAAGTTAATTCACGAAAAGGCTTCTTGAAACTGCCATTGATTCAATTTCAGTTCTCACTTTGAGGGAGAAAAACAGATTTTCAAACTTATGTAATGAAAAAATAAACACGAATTACTAATATAAAATTTGAGAATTATGTTTTGCATACCCAAATAGGTCTGGGGTTTTTTTTACTTCATTTAAATACTACAAATAGTAGTTCCAATGTTCTCATTTAGTAGTTTGTGAGGGATAAGGGACATACACAATCCCATAAGTAAGCGTAATCTTGAACTGAATGATAATTAAGGAAACTGCTTATTCATTAATTAAATCTAAGCAAGGAGTTTTAATTTATTATAAGAGATCAGACACATTGCAATGAAAATCACTGAAGAATAGACTCACAATAGAAAAGTCAAATACATAGCCAAGAAAGTAAATACGACTTCATTGCAAATCTTTTAGTCGATTTCATTTATTCTGAAGGATATTAAGCAAACGGAACAGTTGATTTAACTAACATGAAATAAATTATCATATCTGTGTTCCTTTGAGGTTCTTTTGCCTTAGATAATTACATGCAAATGATATACAAAGCGTAAGGGGATATTTTCTCTTGTTGTGTTTACCAATTATTTAGCTATTGCATTTATCTTGATTCAATATTTCAATCTGGGTCAAACTTTCTATTTTTCGTAAGTTATCTTTCAGTTTGATTTAATAAATTAAGTCCGAATTTAGGGGCATAGAATGGGAAGATTTAATTTTAAGTGTAACTTTAATTTTGAGTGTAAAAAAAACAACTCATTACCTTAGTTTAAATAAATATAACGTTCTTTATTGTAGAATGAGGCGAACTTCTTTATTAGCTTAGTCTTTATAAGCCATGTTTCTAGTAATGTTCTAGCTATTTAAAGGTAGGGCTTCTTATTTTTGCATTTCTTTTAATATTGCATCATGATATTTATACAGAAATAATTTATAAATGCTTATTAATATATATATACTGAAGAAATTATAAATTAGAAATTTTGTATTAAAAAAGTTTAACAATTTATACATATTATTTTGCGTGAAATTTCAGAAAACAGTGATCAATAAGTAGAGGGGCATTGTAAGCTGTACAACAAACGTATCTTGTTCTGATGTACTTCTGTAGTGCACAAACGGCAACGTCTATATGTTTTTTGTCAAGTTAACATACGATCACTAATTTTAGCAACTTTTTAATTCCGACTACGTTCGGGGGGAACCGGGATTTTAAAAAGGCGCATAAATGGATAATTTTCATGATGTTTAGTGTCACTTAGATTAAAATACATGCATAAAATTGTTTTAAGGACATTTTTGCAAAAAAAAAAAAATATTTAAAAATGCAATATTTAGGCAAAAAATTATCTCAGAATAACCTTTTTTCAAAATCTTCTCCTTTTGTGAAAAATGCTTCTATTATTATAATATTTTGCTTGTATATAGCTCCGACCTCTGTGCAAAGGCTCAACTATGAAAAATTCACATTATTTTTTAGGTTACAACCATTTGAAATAATTATCGTTTTTTTTTCTTTTTCTCCCCCCTGTTGTCGTAAAGCATGGATAAACCCGCTTCTAAGTTATATATTTAACAAATTCTGTTGAGCCTCGAGGGCCAGCTATTGGAAAAAAATTTTTTATAATAAAAGAATTTTCCAAAAAAAAATATTTAAAAGGGTCTTTTGTATTATTTTTTAAAAAAAATTTTTATTTAAATAATTTTTTATTGTATAATACTATTCTTATAAAACCATTTTATATACATTTTCTTATCTAAGTGACACTAAATTTCATAAATATTATCCATTTATACGCTTTTGCAAAATCACGGTTTCGAACGTAGTAGAATACCTTAAGAAATTTACAGGCCATCCTTTGAACTTGCGACTTGAATCACTTGCGCAGATATTAGTTGTGCTAGCCGAAATGCAATCATTACAATTCATGGGTGGGAAAAAAGCTCTTCCCACGGATATTTAAAAATTAATTAAGTTGGTGGTACTTACCACTACCTTATATAAACGGTTAAGATGTTTTAAAAAATTTTCAGGAAAAGATGAATCTTTCGGACGCAATACGTTGACTTTCATTGGCACTATCAAAATGTTTTTCTGGGAATGATAAATTGTTTGCCTTATCACCTATTTAAGGATTACTGGCATCCCAAATCTTTGTTTACAAGTATTCTGATACATATATTTTCTTCTTTTTAAATAAAAATGTGATACATTGATATTTTCCATGGATCTTTGAAAAAAGCCCAAGAAAGATTATTTTTTTGGTTGGTTTTTAATGTTGGGTTTTTTCCGGTTTAAAAAAGTTTAAATTTTTAAAAAATGGGGGTTTTGCTTCCAAACAACTCTTTTTAAAACCCAAAAAAAAATTTTTTATATTCAGTTTTGAAATATTTAATTTTCTAATGAAAAAAAAACGAAACAAATTTTTAAAAATCTTTTTGGGCCAAAAATACTCTACCCCGGGATTTATTGATTTTTTTTTAAAAAAATTTAAAATCTCTTAAAGGATTTTTTACGCCCCCAATTGATTTGGCACCCTGGCTCTCAAAGTTCTCCCCACCAAGTCTTTAAAGGAACTTAAACAAACCCCGATACCCTTTTCCCTTTCAAAGTCTTTTAAATGGGTCCCCCTCTTTTTATTTTTAAAATAATAAAGGGCCATACGTGATGCTGTCTAAAGTTATGAATTCCCCAAATTTTTCACATTATGCCCCTTTCCCTATGTCGCCCATCCGGTATAAGTGGTTAGCTTTTTGACTGCTGTCCCCGGTTGGGGAACGGGTTCGAACCCCGGAAAACATGGATGTTTTTTAAAGGGTTAGCCTTTCGGGGTTTTGGGGGGTACCTAAATAGCTGTCGACCCCCAAATCCTCTCGTGAAATTGGGGGAAAGGGGGAAGAAAGGGGGGAGGCCGTTTTGACCATCCCTGGGTTTTTTTTCCCCCCAAAATTGGGGGGGGAAACGCCCCAAAAATCTTTCCCTATCACCTGCATGATGCCCCAAAGCTACGGAAAACGACGGACTTTCCCACTTACCCCCTTTCCCCGTGATGAATTTCGTGGGCTTCGATCGGCCCTTTTTATCCGGGTGGCATTCAAACAAATGACAATGGAATATAAATATTTGGTAAAAAGGGGGTTAAAATTTCCCTTTATGGGGAAAGCCCTTTAAACAAATATTATCTTATCAAGTGTTGTTTCAAATGAATACGTAGTTAAAAAAGGTCACTCATTGATTCTATTCAGTTACTATAATATACCGTATTTATACTTGAATTTAAACCCCCCCAAATTCTCGATCGGTGGGCTGGTGGAAATGCTGCTTTTTTTCCTTTTAAAAGGGGATGGGGCCCAACCCCCTTAACCCCAAAAATTTTTTCCCCTTCGTTTCCCTAAAGCCGGGGCCCAAATTTTTTGGGTTTCCCCCAGAACCCCAAGAAAAATAGTGCGGCAGTTTCCCGAGCAAAATAATAATATATCACCCGGGGGAAGTGGTAACTCTTGGATGATAGGGGAGGGGTTTTCCTGAACGACTTTTTTGTCCTTTTTTTTTTATAATCAAAAAAATTACCGAATGACCCGCAAAAAAGGATCGACATATTTGAACCCTTTCCCCTCCTTCAATGCGTTTGGGCATTTGGTTTTTATTTTGGGGAAATTTCTTTTTGATTTTTGAAATGCCCGGGGGACCTGTGGCATAAAAAATACTTTATTAAAAGAAGTTATTGGGAAATTATTTTAATTTTAAAATAAAAAATTTTCCCTAAAATATTTCATTTTCCCCTTTTTAGCTCAAAATAATATAAAAGCTTTAAAAAACAAATGTTGGATCTGAAAACAAAATTTTCAAAAATCAAAGGATTAATTAATATAAAAACTTAGCCCTTTTTTCCCTTAACTTAAGGGTTTTTTCATACACTTTGTTTTAGCTTTAATTTAAAAGGGGAGAAAAACCAATTAATCATTTCCCAAAAAATTTTTTTTATCAAAAAGTCTTTTTTTAAAAATGTTGAAAATAAATCCAAATTTTAAACTACTGATGGAAAAAAATTAATTTGGTGTAGTAAAATTTTGTAACCCTATTAAGCTTTTTTGCTCTAAAAAATTCGGGGGCTTCTTTAATATTTAAAAATAAATTAAGATGAGTTAATTTTTTAAATATTAAAATATTAAGATATACTTAAAAAAAAGGAATATATACTCGAATAAACTTTAAGGAAGTTTTATATTGAAAATTGTTTCTATCATAATTTTAAATTCAGTATCGTTTAAGAAATACAGCTTCCTTTTAGTTTATTATAGTCTTATAAATAAGTTTACCGAATTAAATTGGTTTTTTAGAGGGGTGGTTTTTAAATATAATTACCAATAAAAAAATTTTTTGAAAATATTTTAAAATATAAACTTTTAAAAATTTTTTAATTTTTTAAATTATTTAAAATAAACTTTTTGGAAAAAGTATTTATAAGGGAAAAAATTTTTTTTAGGGGTTGGGGTAATAAAAAGGGGTTATTTTAGAAAAATTTTTTAAGGAAAACGGTCCTTTCTAATAAATCATGTATTAGATTACTTTGAGAGAAAGATTTGTAAATTATTAAAGTAATCAGTTATACGCACCAACTAATGAATTTTACTCACGTCGAAACGAGCGAGTAATATAAATTGGATTAGAGAATAGCACGAAACTTCATTTAAAATAATCCCTTTCATACGTTAATGGAAATTTAGCGAAATGTAAGATTTTAAGTAATATTCATTTTTCAAATGCGAAACATCCAAGTTTTCTAATCAAACATTCAAGTGAAGTTTGGTTGCTATATGAATACTCCACCGCTTACACTACAATTCTGACAAGAAGAAAAACAATTTTGAATGAAGATTACTAATAAGAGATGAAAGAAAAGAAAAGAAAATAGGAATAGGACTCAACTCTTCTCAGAATTCGATTGACTGAATAGTGGTAGGCAACAAGTGCAAAAATCTGCCTGCCACTTTGCTCGAATCAAATCAAAAGTAAAGTAGTAGTTAAGTGCGCTTTCAGAGAATCTCAACTTTTTTTTTGAATTTCGGCATTTTATTCAGATTTTTTTTGTCTGTAGAGGTCTTTCAGTAAAACGGGAAAAGAAAAATGTGGAAATGCGTAGAAATCGGACAAAGCACATATATTTGGGAAAACGGCTAAGAAAGAATTGGGAAGAAATCGAATTTTTCTAAAACTTGTTTTGTAGACGTGAGACATTCGTATTTCTGACAAGTATTGGCGCATTTTATCTTTCAGCGTACTACATGTACAACAATTTGAATGTATTAATTTAAAGTGAACAGAAGATGAATATAATATCAAAAGTAAGCAATTTTATGAATTTTTTTAATATTTAATAACAATTTTTTAAAAACAAATTTTATCTTAAATACATAAACATTTTTTTTTTATTTCTAAAAATGTGTTTTCATTGAATGAAAATAAACTGTGTAATTAACTAAAATTTGAAGAGGTGAATAAGAGAGAGGGGCTTTTGTTATTTTAAGTAGTAAGATATAATTTTTTACAATTTTTGGTTCATCCTCACATTTTTCAATAATGAAGAACAATTTATCCACACTACAAACTATAAAGGTCAAATAGAAAATATTTCGCATTAAGACGCATAGAATTTTCTTCATTATTTTAGAAATGTGCGCAAATAATTATGATATATAACTCTCTTCCCCATATATTACACACACAATTATACACCCTCAAAAAACTTTGTGATGGAAACATTTGATAATTTAATTGGAATTAATTACTAAAATTCAGCCTAAAATTGTTGCTATTATATTTTTTTACTCCCTTGCTTAATAATATTCAATATCAGTAGCACTGAACATTGATGAACAATTGTCGTAATGAAATGCTTAATTGAATTTATCTAATTTCATTATAATTAGAATTCTTACACATAACTTCTCTAAATGCACTAAATAGAAAACTTAATTTGAAATAATTGACAAAATGAAATGCTTATCATTTTTCTCACGTGTCAAGAAATAAATATATAAATGTTCATAAGAAAATGCCTGTAATTATTAAAAATTGTTAGACGTTCCCAAAAGCACTTGAAAATATTGAGATATTTGTAAAATTTGTGATAGATCAACGCTAATAATGAAATTTGCATAACTGGCGACTCTGTAGAGCTAAAACGTGTTTCAAAAACAGATTTTCAATTAGATCGTCATAGAAAAAAGAAAAGAAATTTTATTTCTGTCAACAATATCCTTCAAGAGTTCTGTTGATATTCTTTCCAGGCCAGCAAAGTCACCAAATCTTTTGCCAATCGAACATGTATAGGACTTTGTAGGTCTCGAGATTCAGCAATAAAAATTGTTCCAGATCTAGGGAAACAATTTATGAATTCCTGACATAATGTTTCGTAAGATCAGGTCAGGAATCTGTATTATTTCATTCATCGATGTACACTTTTATGCACTGCAATGGGATGGGAGAGAGGGGGTTACCAATTACTTATTTTAGCATTCAGTGTGTAATTGTAAGCCACTGCTAAGTCATAAAACTTTGAAATTTTAAAATCTTTTAGTTATCTGTATGAGTTTTACACACACACACACACACACACACACACACACACACACACACACACACACACACACACACACACACACACACACACACACACACACACACACACACACACACACACACACACACACACACACACACACACACACACACACACACACACACACACACACACACACACACACACACACACACACACACACACACAGACTAACATTTTACACTAGTTATAAAAGGAAGTCTCTGGAAGAATTCTGGATCTAAATAAATTTAAAGCAAAAATAATATGTATCTTTGAAGTGTTAAAACGAGCTGTTGTTCTTCTTGAAAGTATGATTTTGTGATTAACAAAAGTTACTCGATTACTATATGAGTTACTAAATTAAGTAATGTATAAAATGTTAATAATTATGACATCAAGTCATTAAGTTTATAATTTCAAATTAATTTTTGCAACTGTAAGTGAAGTCCTTAATGTCGTTACATTTGTAATCTTTATGAAACACACACAATTTACACGTAATCAATCCTTGTAACTATATTAAGTATTCAACATACCAGTAAGAAAACAGAAAATTTTAAAAAAGGTTTTAAAATTTCTTACACAGAAAATAATCTCAGCAAAATGTTCTGCAGCTTTATTTTTTACGATAGTATGTTGCAAAATGTATGTTTTTATCTGTTATCCGATATTCTGATTTGATCTGTTATTCCATTTATTCGCTTTCTAGCATAACTGAAAAAAATAAAACGAAAAAAAAGGCATAGACATATTTTAAATTGAATTACAATCTTTAAACAGAAACATCAAAATTTGAAAGCTCCAAAATTAGTAATATCGAAGCTTTCATATTTTAATCTCGCCAACTTTCATTTCATGTTTTACAGCGTTTTAACAAAACAATTTAATTCCTTTCAGAAATGAAATAGAAGTCTATTAAGAATTAGAAGGAAATACGTAATTTGAAAAATTGTTTCTAGTTTCTGACTTTCTGATTGACATTCTTTTCTGGAACAAGATTGTACAATTTAATTTTAAGATACACATAGTTCTCCACTTTTTTTTTTAAAAAAAAATTATTTTCATTAAAAGCAAGAAAAAAAAAACTAATTCTATTTTTGCGCATATAGATCCAGTTAATACTTATATCTATTTCGCACACGCATTTCAAGATTTCATTAAAAAATTCCTCGCATATAAAATGAGCAAAATGAGTCACACGATAACAAAAAAAGGAAAAAAGTAGAAAATTAGAATAAAATACAAAACACGATGAAACAGGAACGAAATGCAAAGATACAGAGCGTAAATTATAAAAGAAATGAGACTCTCTCGAATTTGTGTCTTACGCAAAGCCTTCTAACTACATCTTAAAGTAATGGCTCCAGCCTCAAACAAATCTTGTTCTCAAATCCTTTATTTTTGGAGGGAGAAAAAAACCCGTTTTTTTCGTGCCATATATGATTATATATATTTTTTCGGATGGCAGAAAACTAGCGCGAACAAAATGTCGCCTTTAATCTCAAACATAACAAAAATACATTTTGTTATTTTTCACTTCCTTTTGCAAAATCTTTTGTGTGAGACGTCAGCACCTCGTTTTGAGAGTGAAGCATAATTTTACTCTTTATCTTTGTGGAGGGAAAATATGCGAGTCGTTATACTTTTTTATCGAACGTTGAATCTGACGAAAGTCTAGAACTCAGATTACGGTCCGTGGGTTTTTAAAAAGGAATTGGAATGTTGAATTAAAATCCTTTTCACAAATTTACTGCCTAGGAGCTTTTCCGGTTTTCCCGTAAATCAAAATTAGAGTGTGTTATTTAAAACGATGCTTTTTTGAAAGGTCTTTTTGCCCATTGTATACGTATTTTAAAGAACAATTTTTTTATTTAAGTATCACCTTTAAATACCGTTTCGTGATAAAATATTAAATTGTTGAAATGCTGGAGATTTTTTGCTGCTGCGATATAAAAATTTTTTATGATTTAAGAAATACAGGCTGCTCTCTAACTAAAATCTTTGATTCTCAATAAGCAACTGGGATTCTAAAATCAAAATAATTTTATAGTGTCAAAATGTTCTTATGTTATTTAAAATAATGCTCTTATTTATCATTTTATTTTTGGACAAATTTACACGTTGAACTGAATAAAACTTTTTATTTTGTATTTGTAAAGTTTATTCATTCATAACTTTTTTATAGTATCTCATTTCAACTTCTAATGCGTGAGAGGTATGAGGTGAGCTGAAATTCAGGCCAACTTTTACTTTGGTTCTACTTGTTTGGAAAGTAAAAGCAAGTAATATATAAAAAAAAAAATTATGTCAATTCTTACTCAGATCACCAAAGAAAAATTTTATTTTAGCTACTTTTTTTAAATAGTTACAATTAATATAAATATGTATATACATAGGACAGAATCACAACATTAAGAGGTAATTAATTTTTATTAATTATCATTAAAGTATCGTATTGTCATCCAAACCAATCGTGTATATAAAATTTCAATTCAACTGAAAGCTTTAAAACGTGAGAAAAAAAAACATTTTCAAGTTTTGACACAAGTCGCCAAAAATTATGCCAACGTGGCTATATTTGTAAATTCTTTAACTAATTAGTTTTAATCAATTAATTTTTATTAATTATAATTAAATTATTGTATTGTTATCCAAAATAATCACGTATATAAAATTTCAGCTCAATTGAGCGCTTTAACCCTCCAAGTGGTCTGCACGTAAAATTCCGCCATTTCAGAGATGCTTTTTCTGCCTTCAAGCAAGATTCCCAAAAGCGGCCGAGCCGCATTCTTAAAAATACGGCTCAACCGCTTTTGAGAACCCCACCTGAAAGCAAAAAAATATGCACGGTGCATTTTTGAAGCATCTCCAGAATGGCAAGACTTTAAGTGCAAACCGCTTAGAGGGTTAAAATGTATTTTATTAACGATTGAAAATTCCACCAAGATAAATAAATAAATAAATATATAGAGAGTGTGAGCTAATAGTAGGAATTGAATAATAAACGCATTCAACTCCATTTTCAATTCCAACTATTAGCTCACACTCTATATATTTATTTATCTTGGTGGAATTTTCAATCGTTAATAAAATACATTTTAACGCCCAAATTTAGCTAATTTACATGACCATTGGATGACAATAAAATAATTTAAATTTTAATTAATAAAAATTAATTGATTAAAACTAATTATAAAGAATTACAAATATATCCACGTTGGCATCATTTTTGGCGATTTAGCCTCCATTTTGGCGACTAAAATGAAATTAGCAAAAATAAAAATTTTCTTTGTTGATCTAAGTAGGAAACGACTTAATTTTTTTTTTATGTTACTTGTTTACAAGGTTTTTCTCACAAGTTTTTTTAAATAACACGGTCCAAGAAAATACCACCTTTCTTTTTTTTTTTTCTTTTTTTTACACGGTTGATTTCGGACAGTTGATTTTAACACGATAATTGATTGGAATTCAGTAGAATGCCTTTCTCCCGTGAAATTATAATGACCTGTATATTTGTTTTGCTAGGTGAAAAGAGTTCTGTAAAGCACCAACACAGAACGAAAAGAGCAAAAATAATAATAGCTGTTGAAAAGTCAACTCCTTAAAATATTTCATAAAGAATAACAAATACCACAAAAATATCAAAATTTAATTAACGCATAAAAATTTCTATCGGATTCAAGTGCGGTGGATATGTTTGGTCTTTCCAGTGAGAACAAATACTTAGATTCATCTCACCGTAAATAAAAATGTTTATTATCAGCAAGTAATGGCAACTGAATTAATATTATTTTTAGTATTTTTAACTTAAAAATTTCATCATACCAAGAGGAAATATGTATGCGCTTAAAATTTTGTTTTAGTTATAAATTGAAAATGTATGAATTTAATATCGATGTTGAGTGAGTGTGATTTATTAATGCTGCACTATAACGCAACACAAGGGCTTTTGGCAACCGAACAAGTCATTTTGAGCCTCCATCAAGGGACAAGGGCACTTGAGCTGGCACCCCATCTCCAAATTACCAAACTACGTCATGGGAGAACTTTGAATTCAACAGATTCAGCGTGCAACATTTTCTACTACACGGCGGATCTTCAGTGGCCTCAGGACCCGATCCTATGACACGCTGACCACGAGTTCGTAACCATAACGACTGGGTTGTCGCGGTTATTCAGCATCGGTTTTGAATGTATAAGTGTGTGATGTTAGATTATATATGTTAAGTGTGTAAGACTTGGATGTGTAAATGCTGTAAATTTCAATATGTAAAGGAAAGTAGAAAATCTAAACTTTTTTTTCAATGGAGCTGCATTTCAGCAACTTTGCCTTTGCAGACAAGGTAAGTCCCTAAATATTAGATCCGTTTCAGGGTGGCTCCATCTAGGTGGCTGCCTCATTACCAAATTTGGACGCTTGAATTTTTTTTAATTCAAACTCTCGTTGGATGTTAAATATTGCCATGATTTAATTTTTCCGGAAGTAACAGAGCCAAATTGATACTCAAGGGATCTCTTACATGCCAGATAATTATATGACATTCTTACCTACGATGGTCGCAACAAGAAAATTTATCAACTTTAGCCTGGGTCGATTGATTGAATATTAACGTCGCACTTTTCCCAGCAACACGGGGCGTTTTTGGCGACGGACCACGTAATTTTGGGAACCCAAATGGTAAAGGGTGACGTGGACGACCCCCGAGCTGGCCCCCCCCTCCCCCTAACTACCACACCACCCCAAAGGGAGGACTTTTCCCCAGCTCGACAGACTTAACGTGCGTAGGCCCCCGGGGGTTTTTTAGTGGTCCCTTGGGCCCCGGAATTTTCGTGACAAGGCAAGCCACGGTCCAATACCTATACCACTGGCTACCGGGCCCCCTTTAGCCTGGGTCGAACCCGAAAATTTTTAGGCTTACGAAGGGGAAAAACTACCTCTGGGCCCCCGGGAGGAAAACACATTAAAAAAAATTTATCTAATTGAATTTTCATGACTTTTTCAAACATTTCTCGATTTAAATAAGATTCTTTATTTCATCTTACACGATTTTCTGATACAGTGGAACGTATCTTCCACTTCACTATACAAAAAGTATCTTTTTTTTTTGCATGGTTCTTTTACATGATTTTTCGAGGTTTACATCAAATCTTTTAAAAGGGTTATTTGTGTATTAAACTCTTTAGTGTATTATATTTAGAACAATTTATAAGTTACTATTAATTTAATTGATTTTAAAAAAAATTTAATTGGAAATTTGAGTTTTTTTAAATAAATTTTGGAAATTAGAAAAAGGGGGTTTAAAGGGGCTCCCAAAAATTTTAAAAGCAAAATTTGTTTTTAAAAAATGATTCTGATAAAATGAATAAAAGCGTTTTTTGCATTCTTTCATAAGCATTTTTCCACATGGCTGGGTAGCGAAATTGGTTTTTGGTTTTTTGGGCCCTTTTAAAGCCCCAGTCGGTGGGTTTTCATGATGCAAAAAACTACAAAAGGGCCAAAGTAGTAGGATTATGCCGCACTTTAAAGATCCCTAGAGTGCCTGTTTGCCTCGATTGCTCTTGAAAAAATTAAATTCCTGGCGTTTTTTTAACGCCGGGAAATCGGGTTTCCCCCCCCTAAGGGAGGAAACCGGAAAAAATGGGGGGCAATTTATAAACCCCCTACATGGTGTCACACTAAAAAGTGATACCTGCTCCGGGGGAATGTACTAGATCTGCAATGGTAATTACCAATCCGCAGCCCCATTAGAAAGAAAAATATTTACTCACATCAAATTGATTAGGCGCTAAATTTTATGGATGGCATTTGAGATATTGAGTTTTTTTTTTTTTTGAAGTTTTTTTAATGGTAAAACATGGCATTTAGTCAAAGAGGCTTTTAACAGGTACATTTCAAAATATATCGAATTCGAGAAAAATAATTTTTTTACTAAAACAAATCAAGTTAATTTTTTCACTAAAATTTTCTTGTAAAGTTCCCCAGCGACAACAAAATTAAATTACTTCACATGCTTATTTAATTAAAATAAGCGAAAGTATCATGCACTATATTAATGCTTTTAATTTTATTTGAAGTATTTTAAACATGTAAACGAAGCATTGAATAAAGTACTTACTTTTAAGTACTTCCAATCTTAGTTTCATTCTAGCGAAATATATTTCATAAGTAATTAAAGATTCCATGTTTTAAGAAACAAAAATTATAACGAAATTTTAACAAGCCGTGCTTGTGAATTTTAACAAGCTACATTTGGAAAAGGTTAACAAGCTGCATTTAACAATTTACAAACTGAGTTTGAAGAATTCAACGTAATAAAGAAATGAAATATTTTAGGAAATTAATGATATGTCACCTTTTGTTGTCTCTCGTTACTTCTGTTAAGTTTATTGAGAGATAATTTATAAGTATATATTTTTAATTGCTTAAGTATGACTGAAATAAATTTGTTTCACATTTATATCTTAAAAAGATAAATAATTAATATGTAGCGGAAGATGAAACGCTTTGAGATATAAGTATAAAAAATTTTTTTAAAATTTATTTAATTATGTTGAAAAGAGCTTTTTAGTAAATATTGTGAAAGTTTGGCTATTATATGTAATAAATTGAGGTATAATGAAAGAATTATAAATGTACTTACATTTTATATGCTCTCTTTGCTAATGAGTTCCCAATATTTGTGTAATTGGAAAATTACACAATGATGCTTATTTCCACGAAATTTCTTAGCTTTTTTCGCGTTGAATACATTTCATATATGAGGGCTAATTGTAATCTCTAGATGAAGTAAAAATGCAATTTAAGGATTCAATATGAAACTATCCTTTTTTTTGGGGAAAAAAATTATTCTTATTCAGTGAGCGTTTGAAAAAAAAAATATTATAAGGTGCTGTATATTAACGAACAATATATTTTTTTTTTTTCAATTTTTTAATAACGCTTTAGCTATTGATAAAGCTTTATTTTAATAAATTAGATTTACAATTATATCTCCATTTCTGTTCTCAGATTTTTTGCCAAATTACTAAATTATAAATATATTATAAACCAGTTTGATTTTATAAATAAAATACATTTGGAAAGCTTTTTTTCAGAATAAAAAGAATAAAAATATCTAAACATAAACCAGTTTCAGAACCATTCAAAGTACATTATAATCCTCAAAGCCAATGCATTGCATTACATCCTGATTTACTTAAAGGACTGATTGCAGTTATGATAGTGGTCAAATAGAAATTGCAAAATGTGCAAATATTTTCAAAGTTGGTACTCTACAATTAAACATAAACGAGAAGAAATAAAAGTCGGTGAAACAGCAAGTGTAAGCGAGAAGGGAAATTGGAGGAGAGCTAAAATTTTCCTATACGGCAAACCAGAATTGGTTTCTATTTTCAAACGAGAAAATATTAAATTTGCAGGGTCTGAATCGCTGGATTTTGTATTATCGTGACTTATGGGAAAAAAGATATTTTCTAGAATCGTGTGATATGTGTGTGTGATATGATCACTCTGTAACACTGTATGTAAAAATCAATTCAATAAATAAAACAGATTTTTGTGAAAAATCCTATATATAATAGAACATACATAATCATTTACAAATAAAATGTAATATAAACAATTTTGAAAATATGTTGTTTAAATATTTATTGCAAAATATGATTATTTTATCGTAGAAGAATTAGACAGTTTTTTTCGATCTAATGTTAAGTTTTACTAGTAAATTTGTACAATTACATTTTTAAATTTGTACAAATGAATTCTGAAGCGCGTTTGCTTGGAAAAAAGAAACATTGTCTAAAAAGTAAAAAATAAAGGGGAAAATTCATAAAATCAATATCAATTTCGTAAATCACTTACAGTAAATGCGGAGATCTTTGTATGCAGTTTTATTTATTTATAATTTTTCTGTGGAAAGAACCTACTAAGAATATTTTGAAATATTTTAAGCATTGATTCTGAAAATTTTTCAGCTGTCGTTATAAGAAAACAATCTATGGATTCAGATGTCTGAATGAAAATTATTTAGTGAATAGACATTTATTTTCAATTGATTTATATTCTATAAATATAATAGTGGTAAAACAGGAGCCATCTACAAAACCCCATGTAAATTACATGTATATGTGTAAGACCACCTATAAATTTCATAATATTTTTAAAACTCGTATAATATAAATTTTGAAAGAACAAATTTTATTCAATAAGTTTGTCATATAAGTAACTAAAATTAATTTTAATACTCAACATTTACGTGCTTTATTTGTATCAGAATAAAATTAAATTGTTTTTGAAATTAATTAAGTTATCAACTTATCTAAAATAATGTTAGTGGCTAAATAAAAATTAAAAAGAAAATATCCAATGATAATTAATTATTTTTTATATCAAACTCTAAGAGAGCATTATGAAATGTCTCTAAAATAATTATTTATATTTTGGAAAGTAAAATCTAAAAAAAAAATCTCACGTTTTTTAATAGATATTTTAAACCGATACTTATTAGCCGATAATATAATTATTTTCATTAAAATACACAAACGAACTGTTATCAAAGTTTCCTTTCTTAAATAAAATTTAATGATATACTAAAAACATTTCTCAAATATCATGCATCATAAAGGATATACTGCGTCATCACATTATGATTCTATTATTTGACCATTGGACAAAAATGATTAAATAAATATATTATTCATAAAAGTTAGAATTTCTATAACATTTTAGGGGGAAAATGTAATTTTAGTTAACAAGAAAGAAACAACGTAATTTCATTTCCTTTTAATTCGTTTCCATAAAAGAGCTCGATTGTCTAGATTAAGCGATATTTCTCAATTCGTGAAAAAAATCATACAGTCGTCATCATCTAAAAGAGCAAGACAAATACATATACAATTTTGTGTGCCGTGAAATAAACATACACATAAATATTTTGAATAAATAACATATATGTATCATATGTTCCTTTTTAAAATGGTCTGAATTTGAAAAACTATCATCTCTTAAGTTAAAATATTTAATATTTCAATTGGCATGATCTAAAAAAATTAAAAAGCAAAACACGAAAAAACAAACAAACCAAATTTGGATAATTTTAGCACTTATTTAGAAGGTCTTTATTTTATGGGAAAATCTCGCCTCATATACCTAAGGAAAATACATTTTTTAAACATTTCAATAGATATATCGTGTTTTTCAAAAATGCGGCTCAAAACTGTGTAATGTACTTCCCTTCATGGCTTAAAGCATGGTTAAAAATAGTAAATGAACAGATAACATAAATAAAACGGTGATGTATTAAACAAATAAAACATGCAGTAGAAACACAAAATGGAAGCGAATCAGTTTTTCTATCCACTTAGGTTTGAATGAATAAAAACGATTCTATAGCACAATATTTTATGATTATCAGACGCCACAGTATGATTTCGTAAAATAATGGAATAAATCTGTGCTTACGTATATATACAGAAAATGAATACAATATCTTTCTATTTTCCAAAAAATCCTTTTCCGATCAGGTATTTTCAGATTTACTGATCTTGTCAAAAAGACATATAAAACTGTTTTGTATTGAATACGAAGCTCTAATGCCATCCATCCAAAAATCCTCAGACAGAGAGATTAGACCTTTTTACCATTCTTTGCCTTAAAATAAAAAAAGTCCCGTTTGTATTCAATTTTACTTTTTCATGGCAGACGCCTGAATTCATCAGAATCTAAGGAAAACAGGATTTTGTCTCTTGGAAATGTACTAGGAACCTACCTCTGGCAAAGGTATAACTAATAGAGGAAAGTACACAGACAGGAAAATTCCCTTTGAAATCGGTTGAATCTATCTCGAATCCCTTAGGTCAACATTCCGTTAAATCCTGTAATGGAATAAATCTTCCATACAAGGCTTTGATGGATATCATTTTAACATTTTTTTGTACCTCTTAATCCCAAGAGTAAAGTGTATATTGGTTTCAGTCTTTTACACTGCTTATATAAGAAATAATCCAACTAACTACTTTTAAGTGTCTTGTATTAGCTCGTATTAGATCGACTTTTTGGATTAGATTCTTGTGCAATTTCAGTATTTATTATTCTTTGTTTTGTAGAGAACGGTTTTTATATAAGCTTTTAAAAATTAGCGCTCTAAAAGCTGAATAAAAAAGAGAATGGAGTACAATTCCCATTACTTTTAATATTATTTTGAGAGAGAGTAAAAGGTTTTTCCTCACTAATGGAACAAATTTGTAAGCCTCAAAATGCATTCTTTGTAAAACTAAAGTTCATTTTATAGATTGAGTGCTTTAAAGCGTATTCTCATGTAAGATGAAGTTTAATTTTAAGTCTCAATTTAAGCTTTTTTCATTAAGCTTAATTAATAATGCATTTTATATATATATATATCAAAGAACTCTTTATTGAGAATTAAAACTAAATCTCCAAATCATAAGCAATTGATATCTCTGCAATACTTATTCTATTTTTAAAAATGTTTTTCTCTCTATTTAGTCACAAGTTTTAATTGTTAGATAAGGAAAAAATGAATTGTCAAGAATTAAAATAAATTACATGAAAACTAAATTTAAGTTACATTTTAAACTTTTGAAACTAATAAAATACGTTTTTTTGTCATTTTTTTTGTTGATGCTGATGGAATATTAATTTCATAGAATAAGAACGAAAATGCTCTAAAAATTTACTTAAAATGAACATACAGTAAGAAACAAAGAGCTAAAATTTAAAGCATTTTGATAAATTCTCTTAGAAAGTATTCCATACAAATTGTACTCTTTCTATCTTTTTTATCAATAAAACATAAAAGAATAATATTCCCAGCTTTGTGTAAAACTAATCTAATTCTTTGTTACGTAGTTACAGAAGGAGTACACACACGGAGCTATGCTATTAAGTTAATTGGAATTGTTATATCATGGAAGGTATTACTGAGTTAATATTTCATACTATTAACAGCTTACATCATTCACATATTCCATAATTATATATACGTTAAAAGACGGATTTCTCTTAAAAACTGTCAAAAATACTTAACATTGAATTATATGGGCTCTGTATTTTTCTTGTTTCTTTACAGTATCTTCCAATACTACAGTAACGTTTTCTTGAATTACATTTCTGTTATGTTTCATTAATAAATAGTTTTATAATTATATTAAACCATAAAATATTATCAACACTAAAGACAGTAAAATGCTGTATTTCATTATGCTACCTATTCAAGAAATCATTTGAATACAAAAATATCTCCTAATAAAGGTACTTTATATTTTAAGAGTCACATATTTCATTTAAGAGTACATAATTTCTGCTTGAATAGGAGCTTTCTTTAAACTTTGTCTGTACAGTTAATATCAGTCAACATTTATTATAAAAATAATATACCTTAAATTCAAAAGATAGTTATAGAAGAGTAGTTATGAGATAATAGTTACGAGAGAGCCATAAATAATTTCAAAATTTATGCTTCATAAAATTGTAAAGATGGAAATAACGTCTCTCGACGAGTAATACACAATGAAAATGCTAAAATGAGAAACCCAGTTTATTTACAGCAATGGGAAAGATCACTTTTATTAAATTGAATACTCATAGAATATTTAAGAATTTGTTTTTAAATGATAACATTCGGTACGTAAAAATATGTTTGACGATTTTTTTTTCATTTCATTAAAAAAAATTAACTAACGGACATATTTATGGTACGATATATAATAAATTAATAAAATATGTATCTTCCCCCCCCCCCCCACACACACACACACACACACACACACACACACACACACACACACACACACACACACACACACACACACACACACACACACACACACACACACACACACACACACACACACACACACACACACACACACACACACACACACACACACACACACACACACACACACACACACACACACACACACACCCCACAAAACCAACCACCACACCACACACCAACCCAGAAAAAATAAATGATTATTTTGACAATCACAGTGTTGATGAAGTATGCTGAAAACCAGTAAACAAGCAACACATTTATAACTATTTTTAAGAAAGAGTAAAAAATATATATTTTCTTTGCATTAGTGCACAATAAGATGAATAACATAAAAAAAATTGATAGATTTGTTAAGAATCTTTTAATTTATTTAAAACAATCTGCATAAATTAAAATGACAAACTTTCTTGAATATCGTTGTATTATTTTGCACTATGAATATTATAATTAATGCGATTTAGATACATTTTTTCTATTAAATTTAAATATTTTTTATGTGAACATGAAAGATGCACAGATATCCTTAAATATTATGTTAAAACTTTTAAGTATCACGCACTTTTTAAGAGCTTACATATACCAAACGAATGAATAATGGATTTCTGTTAATTTAAATTTGCTAAATGTATTTCTACAGATATTTCTTTGCACAAATAGTTATTTCTTCCAAAGTTTGTTTAATATATTGTTAAATAATTGTTTAGTATATTGTTAATATATTGGACTATAGTAAATCTAGAGATTAAATTTTTTTGAATTTTTACTTTTATATTTAACTTTATTATTATTATTAATAATAATAATCAAGTTACTTTTATCGCTACGCATCTCAATATCTAATTTACTTCTGTAAAGAAAGTGGCAGTTAAAAATTTTCAGTAAGCTTTAAGAAAACAACGTTCGTTTTAAGTTAAAACCTTGCAAGATAGCCCGTTTACAAGACGACGAGTGCAAAAACTAATTTAATGCTCAAATTATCTGACTTCCGTTCTTATCTATAGGCCAGTTACCCCTTTAAAAATCTTACTTTCCTCTTCAAATGGCTAGGGTATCTATTTGAATGTAATTTTCACTTAAAGGTAAAAACAGATTTCTCTAGAATTACATAATCTCTTTGTTTTCTGAAAATATATTTATTTCTATTTTAATGATTTATTTGAAGGTCTTATATGTATATATGATCTTGAAGAAACATTTAAAAATATATTCAAATTTGAAAATAGAATGGAAAGCTGAATTTTGCATGAAACTGAGATTTTCCCGATTTTAAAAATGGGAGTTTTATATTCCGTTTTGAATTTTATGTGCCCTATCTTCTGATATTTTAGTGGGTAGATCTTAATAAGGAATCAAGACTTCAAGTGCGATTTGACTTTAACCACTTGCGTACTAGACTGAGCTTTCTAATATACCCAGGCATTCCAGATTTCAATGGATACTGACCTTGACATTACGCCACACATTTAAATTTTCCTTTTGACGCTGACTAAGGCGCATGATCGTTAGAGTTTCGTTTTGCTTTCTAAAGTTTGTATAACTATTTTTGTTGTTTATTTATACATTTTTTTGGCCAATATGACATTGTCGTTGGATTTCAATGATAGTGATACTGAATGAGAATATTTGCCGCAAACCAAAAAATACGACAGTGAATCTGATACAGATTTATCTATTTGTGATGAAAAAGATGAAGAAATGGAACGAAAATGACAATGCACTTTTGTAACGCATGTGGAAAAGCTTTTCGTTCCAAGGAATATTTAGAGCAATTTCACAAAGATTTGCAATTTTAATTTTTATTTTCCCATTTTTTTCAAATTTTTAAATCCAGATATTTTGTTAATTCACTTTTATATTGGGCTTCTATTGCTTCAAGTTCTATTAGGCCTCAAAGACCACACAAAGCATGATTTCGAAATTTGGAGAGTGAGTTTCTGGTACATAATACATACGTGAAACAGCTCTTTGTTACTTGGAAATCACTCAAAATTACGAAGTCAGTTATCCACTGTATAGTTCTAGTGTAATATTAATAAAAAGATTTAAGGAATACTTTTATAGCTTACTCCAGTGTATGAAATATAAGTTAAATCTTACCTAGATTCCGAACGTTTTTAAAATTCTTCAGTTAAGTCACCCACGTTGAAAAGACAGTCGAAAATATATATCATATCTTTATGCTGAAAATCTATAACTCGTGAGCCTTTAACTGTTAAGAAAAGTGAAAGTTTAGCTATCACACATATGTATAACGCGTTTGAAAAATATCCGAGTTCGACTAGAATTTTTGCTTAGTTCCACACATTGTAAAGTCAAAAAATCGATTTCAAGGGTCTTGGTTATTCCAAGAAAGTTCAGTAGACCAGAAATATTTTTGAGACATTTTGTGGATGAAGCACTTTCTAACGTAATATCGGAAGTCCTATTTTTAAAACTCCTTTTTGCAGTTTGAACTATCTCTTATGTTTGCCACGTTTCGAATGAAGGTGCTTGGGGATTCTTTTTAAGAGTGGGGTAGGATGTGTTTTTTCTTACTCTTAAAAGATTAACTTAAAATTTTATTAATCACTAGTACACATAGCAGAAACAAATTATCTTTTGACCGTGTTTTGTAAATATGTTTCAAAAAACGTAATATTGTAATAATTATATGGCTAAATTATAAATATTTTAATAGCTATCTGATTATTTGAAAGCATCTTGAAATACTATTACCGAATATTAAATACTTTGGACTGTGCAATTCATTTTGACTCCGTTACATATTATAAAAAATAATATACTATATGTATTAGCTTAATAAGCACAGTTACAGAAAGAAGTTATTAATTTTGACATTTTATAATAACATTTATAATTTTTTCTATAGCTGTATTGTGTGTTTATACTTTATTATACGATATGTTTTCACAGGCCTTTCTTCTTAGAGTAAGTTTTTCAATCTGCTGGAGTTAAAAGTATGTTATGGAAATGTAACAGAAAAATTGCATTATTATTTTAGGATAATGCAGAGATATATACTATTTATTATTGGCAGTTATATAAAGATAAATATGAAAAAAATTAAAAACCAGATGATAATTAATTTTATTGTTTCATTTACTGATTTATGAAATTGGATTTAAAAGTTATTTCTTCAGTGAATAAATCAACAATTTTTTCGAAAGAAATTTTATTGAGCATTTCTTCGTTATTTATCCCCTCAGGGGGCTCACCTTCTTTAGGTGTGTACGGGTGTCACAATCCGGGGGTACCCCAGTGATCCTTCTCTATTTTCGACCCTCCATCTTGTCATCCAATTTCTTCTTTTCCCGTCCAGATCACAGACTTGAGTGTTTGGCGCAGTATAGCCAAAACTGGCTCTTGCGCCATAAAACACCAAACTCAACTCAACTCAACTCTTCGTTATTTATTTGTAATCGTTTTTCCATCACTTGATCGTGGTTCAAAATTGTGACGCTTGCCCTAATAACTCTCATGTTGCTACAAAATGAGTCGTTAATGAATAATCAAATATAATTAACCTAATCACATTCCTATATTATTATAAAATAATATTGGCTAATTCAAATGGGATATAATTTTAAATTCTAAAACATTTTCAATAGTTGAAACGCAAAGCTAATCATTATTATTATAATTCAAAATAGTAATAATAATCTATGAATAATACAGAACTTATTAACAGAATATTTTTTCAAAGGACATTACTTAATGATGCAAATTACCATACTTACTTTCATCTTTTGAGTTAATCAATATGTGTGAAGTATGAAAATATTTTTAGATATAAAATTTACTTTTGTTGGTTTGACAATTATTTAGTAACACGGCTCTCTTGGGAAGCAATTACTTGTTATTTTAAATTTGAGAATTTATTTAATTTATACACAAAATATTTTTAATTTGAGTAATTTATTTATTTGTTTGTATTTTTAAATTCTATATTTTATATTATTATTTTTTTTGTTTATTCATGGAGGATGGCTTATCATGAAGGTATTAACTAGTTTCATACTTATGATTTAACAATTTCGAGACTGTTTGGAATAAGTTTCGCATCGAATGCACAGATAATAGCATTATGAAAGCATATTTGATGTTTTTAGAAAAATTTTAGTGCTGACCACCAAAAAGAAAGAATGATTTGCAACCATAATTGAATTTCATGAATAAAAAATAAAGTAATATCATTCTTAATATAAAATTTTCAAAAGAAATTGAGTAATTATACTTCATTTTTTACATTACTGACATTTGAAAAACTCTTTTCAGTTTTTCATAAAATTTATTATCTATTACTTTACAATTATCTTCATCTTTGATATTAATGTTTTTATTTTATCATTTATTTGTATAACATTTTACTACCATACAAAAAAGTTCTGCTTCTTTGTTATTGATTTTATTCACATTTTTATCTCTATACATTTTGTAGAGACTTGTCTCCGAATATTTCCTCACATGTCGATCAAATGTAAAAATAATCATTCCGATGAATAGCTTTTAAATTTCAAAATCTATGTCTTTGAAGTTTAGTAAAGTGTAAAAATAAGCGTCATAGAAATATACCTTTTTTAAAATGAAGAAAAAATTTATGACAAACACGATTGAATGAATAACTGACATATTTTTCGAAATATTTATAGTTAGAATAAATCTGTTTAAAAGTTTGAATCATCTATAAGCTTATCTGTCAGATCCTCCTGTTCCCCCAATGAAGTGGAAATAAAATATTAGATTTGTTTAAGTAAAAATATAAATGACAATTTTTATACCCATCAAAATATGTTTTCATTTCATTTTCGAAATTGATCAAAAAACTTTTGGCTTAAAAATAAATTTAAAAATTGATGAATATTTATTCGTATATATCAATGAATTATTCGCTTCTGCCTTCAAGCAGCATAGACAGACGTTTTGTGACAAACAATTACTAGAGGAGGAGTCTATAACGCTTCAGAAGCCCTTCGAAATGATTAAATTAAATTGGAAATCTTCGATGTTATTAAAATCTGAGCCACTTTTGCTGTTACCTTGGAGATACTTTAAGTAGATGCTTCTCGAAATTGCAATTTACTTTAAAAGACCTATCTGATATCTAGAAATAAAATTTATTAAATATTTTTGTTTCTTTTTATCAATTACGTCGATGAAACGAAAATAATAGCTTTTCTTAGATAAATGGACGAGGAATTTCTTTGCTCATGCATTGCTTGTAGTTAATCAAAAATTATATTTTCATCCTAAAATGTAGAAGTTTTAGATTTTTACTGTTATAAGACAAGGACAATTGTGATTTAAATTAAACAAACTGAATTCCAGAAGTAAAATAGGAGTCTTTTTGCTAGAAAACCTAAAAAGCTTTCTTGAGTGATTCGTAATTGTATTATTCGTCAAAATTTTACTTTTCTTTATTTCTGAATCTAATAAGTATAGTTTTGCATGAATGAAAAATTCAAGCTCATTCTTTCCAAGTGTCATTCATGATTTTCTCAATAATTATGTAACACCTACCTTTCAATTCCTTACAAAAAATTTCAATATTTATGTTTACTACATATGAAATGTATTGATTATTTAGAAGCATATATTGAATTTACAGAAAAAAAATATAGCTCAGACTTAAATTATATTCTTATTCTTTAACTTCTTATATTTAAAATAACTAAAATTTCCTTTTACTCTTAGTATTCAATATGATAAATGTTTAAAACTAATGATTTAAAAATGTGTAATAACAAGTATTATAAAAACTATTAAAATAGTTTCAAATTACTTGTATTTTGAATAAAATGTGTTAATAAATACTTAAGCTAGGTTCAAGAACCCTATCAAGTGATATTATCAAAAGAAATTGAAGCTCTTTTGTATACTTTTTTATAAAATGTCTTAAACTTTAAGTCACACATTTAACAGTTCTGGATAAAACTTTAACAATATGATTTTTGAATTCAGGTAAAATGGAAATCTCCGTTTGCTAACTACGAGGTGTGACACACACATACACACACAAAAAAATGAGACTGGTCCAATAAATCATTGTACTTACAGAATTCAGTTCTCCATGACAGTATCACCTTCAAAGTAGTTCCCTGCAGCATTCACACACTTCTGAATGTGTTTTGGTCTGTAATCCATGACCTTGGGTGCCCAGCAGGTTCATCTTCCACACTGACGCTTCCCCCTGAAAACCTATTACACCATTCAAACATATATGCATGAGACCAAGTATTATCTCCATAAGCCTCGGTTAATATTTGAAATCTTTTTGTGGCTGCTTTCTTAAGTTTCAAAAGAAACTTGATGTTGATTCGACATTTTTCAGGCAAAATGCAATTGTACGAGTTCACTCATTGACGCAGCTCTCCCAATTGGCGTGATCGATTAAAGCGAAACTGGCCACATTGATAGAGGAGGTGCATGGGATGATGTCCCTAAAAACTGTTGTTGCCAACTCCACTCTTTATTCAAACCACACACTCAGTCTTGTGTTTTTGTGTTACACCTTGTGTTTGTGTCAATATGTATATAACACCATGTGTTGTGTAACTTGATTATTTTTTAGACTTGCATCACTTTCTAGAATTTATGATCTTAGCAACTCTGATCCACATTCATATTCAATGATTCTGTATTTTATTCTTATATTTTATATGGAATTTTAACTTCATGCAGTTTTTAATTAATTATCGTATTTCAAGGGTTTGCGTTTCCCTTATAATTATATCTTAGTAATATATGAATGAGTTTTCAACACTTCACTCCACATTATAATCACTTGATTTTTACAGCTGCCAAACTACAATAATGTATAATACAATTTTCATAAAATATCCGAAAATGTGCCTTACGGGATCACATTTGCATAAGTTTGAACAATGGTTCTTATCTAAAGAGTAAGATATATACAGAAGATAATATTTAGCATTCGTGTAACAAATACTGATTTCGCTTTATTGTTAATTAAAAAGAATAGATAATAACATTAACACCAATTTTTAAACATTAACATGTTTCCAAAAAGATTAGTTTTTTAAACTAGAAATATACATAAAGGAGAGAGAGAGATTGCTATGAATTGTAAGTCTGAATTTGCGTTGATGTTATTAAGTTATATTCATATTCAGAAATCGAGTGATGGGAAAAAGAGAAATCCCAGTAATACATTATCGGCACGAATAAACTTTAGAATTTTTTTATGCGATTGGCTAGTCAAGACACGTACGACTTTTTCATTTACTGATTTTCATGGATAGAATCCACACATGTGGATTCTATCCATGTGTGGGTCTTTTAAAATCTAATTTTCCTTTCAATGATTTCACCTCAGTTACTTTAAATGACAAAATTCAACACATATTCATTACAGGCATGGCATTCTGAAGGTTATTTTTATGTTATCTAAATAATATTTTCTGCTTTTTGTCACTTTTTGAAATGCTTATTCATAATAACTTAACAATACTTTTTGCACTATTTGAAGATTTCATTTCCAAATTCCATGCTTAATTTTAGAGAGAGGATCATTAGTTTTCAATTGACTTGCACATAAGCTGTAATTGTTAATATAATTATTGAACACTAATGAGCAGCTATGTTTTTAATTAACCACTTTTTGAGTAGTTAGTACATTCTATATTTTAATTTTATTCCAATCGTATGTGTATAAAATTTTAAAAAAAGATAATTTTCTTTTTAAAATTTTTTACCGCCTTTATATGGATTTGAAAAATATCTTCTTAACTACTACTGTATATCGCTGTGCCCATATTCTGTTAAACCTAATCAGATGTTAAGACATACTTAAAAATTTGAAATTATATTTTTAATTTTTGAATGAATTTTTCTCTTTAAATCTCTAAAATTTTTAACACAATATTTAATTTTTTTATACCTCATTTTTACTGAAATTTACGTCATTTAAATGATTATACTGTAGTCTTGAGGGGCAACCCATGGGCACCGGGTCAATTCTCAGTGGTTCTCTGCCCACCCCACAAATTTGTTTTTTAAATGAATGGAAGTTGATAAATATTCAAAGGAAACTTAGACCCAAAAATCTTCCCAAATTTGAACATTTACAAATTAAGAAAAAAACTGAAAAAATAACTCTAAAAAAATAAATTTACAGCTATTTTTTTAAAATTTTTTGAATATTACTGCTGGAGCATTTGTTTGACGAGAAAAAATTGCATGTACTCTGCTTTCCGCTTTTGGTTCTACATATCAAAGTAAAAAAAAATCTTTTTTCATGTGAAAAATATTTCGAAGAAGTGAATTGCTCAGAATCGTGTCAAATTGAAAGTTACACATAATATCACTGATTTTACGATATCAAAAGCAGAGCGGTACAAGCAATAGGTTCGCCTTAAAACTTGTATATTTATCTTTTTATCTAACTTTAATGAAGGTAAATACTTATTTTTTTACCTTATCTATTTCTTATTTTAATAAATATGTTTAAAAAAATACATAATATATGTTTAAGTTTAGTCTTTTTAAAATTTTTGTGGAAAAAATTGCTAAATTTTACGCTGTTTATTTTTATGTTAAGAAACATCTTTAAATGATACAAAAATAATATACAATAAAACTGTAAATCTAAATTATTGACCTCTATTTTCTAATTCTGCATACATTATCATGGAAGTTGCATTAGTTCAAAACCGTCCCATTGTGTGGCACGGTGAATCATATTGGTAGATTGGTTTGGCACGCCACAGCTAAAAGGTTGCTTAATTCTGCTGTAGTAAAAAAAAAGTTTATTTATCATTTGCATTTAAAAACAAAGCACGTGTTTCCCTTAAATCATACTGTGCTTGGAAAAAATATTCTTATTTTTTTTTTCATTTACGCCACATATGAAAGCTCTATTAATGAATTTTTTTCAAAAATCAAAACGTAATTTTAGTGAAAAAAAAAGGAATATAAGACGCTTCCGTGACACATGCAATATAACAACTCCGAAATATTGAAATTAACGATTATAAAACGAAATAGAGTATAGCTTACGATATTCCCGGTTTGAAAGAATCAAATATCTGACATAATCAAAACGGCAAGAACTGGTATAGAATGAAATATCTAGGCGGGGGGAAGCATTCTTTAAACTATATTGGGAATTGATAATTTAAGAGAAATTTTATAACACACAAATTGGGCCCTGAATGAAATTTTCTGACAATATTTGAGATCATGGGCAGGAAAAATATTAAAATCAGTAAAAGCTGTTTCTACAACAAAAAGACTTCACTGATTAGTGTTATTAATTATACTAAGTGCTACAGAGAGCATTTCAAGAACAATGGAAGCTAATGCTTTAAAAAGACATACTTCACTTCTATTCACGTCTACCATTTACTGGAAACGATGCCACCTTCATTGACTGACAAGCGAAAAAATCGATTAAAGCTTGTTAATGGCTTCTTCCAAAATGCAATCGATCGCCGAACTTTTCCGATAGTTTGTTTCTCTGTTGAGTTCTATTAACCTCATAAGAGAACATTGAAACTTACGTGTATTGTCCATTTCAACAGTAATTGCTCGAGAAGTCTTGTTAGTTTCCTCTGCATCGGAAAAATACTATTGTTATTTTTTGAGTTGAATATCCGAAATTTTTCAGAAGCTTTTCAAATGCAATAGGTCTCTTCGAAAATAGGATTGGATCTTATATTAATTCTTCGTTCCGGATTATTGTCACAGAATCTGTATAATTATATTTTACATTATTTATGATAATATGATTGTAACTTAATTATAATATAGTTGATAGCTCAAATATATCTGTCGCACAAGTGTTTAAACCGAATACGAAAAATGTATTAGTTTATTTGTGGATTTTAACCTGAGTCTATCTTCTCTCTTACTCATACACACACAACATTGAAATCTACTCCATGAAAACCCGAAGGTAAGCAAACGCGCGTATGTATCTATTTATGTAAGGCTATCTTCTCACGAACCGCTGAACCCCAAAACGCCCCAAAGGTACTAAAAGGTCCAGAATGATCAGAGGAAGCCATTTTGACTATTTAAATTTCGATTATGCAATTAGTTAATAAGATATTAATTCAAAACGTTTAAAAACGGTTTTCGACACCAACTTCGATTCGTCTCCATTTTTGTAACAATGTTATTGTTACAGCAATGACAAAAATGGCATCGAAAATCGGTTTTGGTTCAAACTGAAATTTCATCGCGTTGCCCTATTGACTGTATTAATTCCCTTTGTTTAAAAATTAAATGTTTTTAACATGACCGAGCTAAACCAAGGGAAAAGAAACCTGTTTGTAAAGAAAAGAAATTGATGACATTTCGGGAAAGATAATTTTAATGACATAAGTATAGAAATACCTCTAATCACACAACCACCCTCACCTAGAAGAGCTGACATCGAGAGGGAAAAGAAGATTTCCATTGGCAAAAAGTAATGCTCTCGGAAAAAGCCCGTGCAACGCCAGGTCATGCAGCTAGTACATAAATATGTTTTGTATTATCATTTATATTAAATAATACAGTGCTAATAATGCTATTCATTTATATATAGTTATTAAATGATATTATTTTATATTTTAATATATGTCTCGCATCCGTTACTTTATTTTATTTACGTCACACTCGGAAGAAACATGACGGAGACACATTTCATAATTCTGAATCCCGATCAAGTGACGAGGTCCACACATGAACCGACCCTGGCCCCCCTCTTTAAACATCAACACCACTCCAACGGGAGGTTTTTGGGCCACCGCAAATTTAACTTGCTTTAGCCTTTCTTAACGGCGAGTGTTCAGAGGCACTAGGTTTAGAATCCGTAACTCTAAAGCACCAGCCACGAGTTCGTGACCATAACCACTTTGCTAACACAGGGTTTCTATTATCTGTTACAGTGCGTCATTATAATTGAGTCCTGTAACCCTTTAAGACCCGAATTATTTTTATCTTCAAATATTAAACCTTTCTGGTTATTAATACTATATGGACTCCAATGACATTGGGAAAAATAATAAAAAAATTCCCGCTCATTATCTGGGACGTAGACGGTACCCACACGATCGTGCGGGTTGGGCGTTATCTAAGAAACAGGTCACCTATGAAATTTTACGAGTTATACATTTTTAGCTCTATAAGTTGATAGAAGAAACAATCTTAATTCAACTAAAATTTTTACAAGTAAGGAAATTATTGATGTATAATGAACTCTTTAATTAATTAATTATTTATTTACTGTAAACATCTTTTGTTTCATTTTTGACAAGTATAAATAACCATTGCATTTTTCAAAACATGTTTTCGAACTGCTTTAGTAGTTTTCAAATCTGCAATTGCGAGGCCTTGAAATGTCATCAACACATCAAAATGTGGCTATACATGTCAAGCCTTTTATCCTGAAATGGCCAGGATAAAAGCCTTGACAAGTATAGCAGGTGGATTATAATGCTTCGATATTTTTGCGAGTGGAATTACAACACTGTTATCTTCATCATTACTTAAAATACTTTTATTAGTAGGTGGAGAGGCTGATAACGCTTCATCTATCTCTAAATTAAATTTTAAGCTTTCCATTTTGATTTTTAGAGGAATTTTATTTGATATTGCATTTTGTTTTCACAGAAACCAAGAATTTGCAACAGCTATATCAATGTAATGAATGTGTTCAAGAGACTTTTATGGTAAAGAATGATCCAAAATTGTTTTTCCATTTCAAATATTCCTATGTGTTTCTTCATTGTTCTCATCTGAATTTGATTCTCTTTCCAGTATACGCGATTCATATGTTTTGTTCACAGCATTGTCATCATCTGAGGTATCACGAAGCTCAGTTTAAGAGTTCAATCTGATTTATTCATCATTTGAAAAATTTCTTATTTGAGAATTCTTATCCTTTTAGACACCTGAAAAAGTTTTTGGTTAAAAGTTAACACAGTATTCCATGAAAAATAGTAAAATGTATCAGAAAATTTTATTATTTAAAAAATATATATATATTTAAGCCACACCATAGTAACTACACCGAAACCCAGATTTTTTGGGGGGAGAGATATGGATGCAGATATCTGTCTAGAGGATAAAAATGGCATACTCCTCAAAAATGTACGAAATAGAAAACTAATTGCGAGAAAGAGAAAAAAAAAAGGAACTCATTCATGGAGACCCCCAAGAAAATTTGGTATTAATTATATAACTATATTTTTCATTTTTATGTTAGCTTTCATCAAAATTATTGAAACAAAAAAGAAAATTCGTATGGTAAGTACTTACCTTTACAGATGCAGTGACTCAAGTAACGCCCAACCCACACGATCGTGCGGGTAACGAAATCCCGAGTCCTACAAGCCACATTAATAGAGTATAGTTAATATTTTTCTATTTTATAATTATTTAAACTTTAATACAAAAAACTGAATCCAAGCAACTAGAAATATATTGATAATTACCTTTTTACGACAGATAAAAAGACGTGTTTTCGTTGTATTTGAAAACAAAGCTAGATTTGCGAGCTGAAAGTAAAACATTGACCACAACCATCGTCTGTTGATAAAAAGTAACACTACACTTTCTGAAAACAGGCTAAATCGTTAGATTCGTGATTTTCTTACATACGACTATTCCAGAAGCAAAAACGTATAAGAATATCTAACCCGCACGATCGTACGGGTTGGGTTTTAAAGGGATACAGCTTATAGACTAAAAAATAGAGTAATCTTATTGTAGGATCTATCTTACTCTTACAAAAATATTTAATTAAATTTTATGTTATTTATTTTAAATAATAAATTCAATAACAGAATTGATTGATATCTCATTATATATTGATGTGTTAATACTTTATATAATTCGATTCATTCGTCACGTAACACACAGTAGACTTATCAAGACAATTTTAACTATAACTTATTTTGAGGTTACACGTTATTTATACTGGCAACTTAAATTTGTGATCATGTTACACCTTACTTTCTGATTAGATATTATTTGGGGAAAAACTCAGCATGTCCAATAATTCATAAAATTGTATGCTCTAATATTGAGAGCCATATAAATGTATGTGATGCTTTTTAAACAAAATGCAAGTACTTTTAAGAGCTATTATATTTATAGAAACATTATAAGAAAATTTGTAAAAGCCGGATGAGAAAGATAATATTCCTCATAATAGAATACATTCAAATATTTTAAACATCAGAGATTTGGGTTAGAAGTGTAGTGTAAAAAGACGAAAATAAATAAATAAATAAATGATTAAAATTGGATGAATCTGATTGGATAGAATTGTATGATTCTGAATTTAGGATAATAAAATCTAATTAATTTTTTATGATCGAATGTATCACTAAAAATGATTAATAATACTGAATGAATTAAAAAAAAATGTACTGTGAGTGACTTTAGGGGAAATTAGCTAAAAAAATGTAGAATATATAATTAAATTAAAAAACAACAATGATAAAAATGGTGAAAATCGAAGCGTCAAATTTTATTTTTAAATATTTTTACTATTTTTTCTTAATAAATAAGTTTATAAAACATATGAACATTGTTTTAAATTTTACTAACTTTTATAAATATTACAACTGACTTTATATAACATGATAAAATCCATTTTAAAATAATAGTAATATATTTATAAAGTTTGTATGTTGCAATTCAAAAAACTGTAATAGATTTTTGAGATTTTTATCTAACTCTCGCGGAATGTTATATTGTGATAGTATTTGAAGCTTTAAACATAACAAGTAATATAAAAAAATAGTTTTTAAGTCAATTCCTACTTAGATCGACAACGAAAATTTTTATTTTAGCTACTTTTTATTAAATAGTTACAATTAATATAAATATGTATATACATAGGACAGAATCACAACATTAAGTGGTAATTAGTTTTTTTAATTATAATTAAAGTATCGTACTGTTCTTTTAATTTCAGTCCAACTGAATGCTTTAACACGTGAGAAAAAAACCTTTCCAAGTTTCGACACAAGTCGCTAAAATGGTCGCTAAGTCGCCAAAGTGGCTACATTTGTAATTCTTTAAATAATTAGTTTTATTCAATTAATTTTTATTAATTATAATTAAATTATATATATATTGTATTGTCATCCAAAATGATCATCTATATAAAATTTCAGCTCAATTCAGAGCTTTAAAATGTATTTTATTAACGATTGAAAATTCCTCCAAGATAAATAAATAAATATACAAATATATAAATAAATAAATATATAGACAGTGCGAGCTAATAGTAGGAATTGAAAAAGTATGATTTCAAACGTAATGCTAAAACATTTCAAAATTCACCGCCATTTACGAACGCGCTTTGTATTACTGCAGTACTTCAATGTTATCCAAAGTTGTGTTTAGTTTCTGCCCTCTGTCTGGAACGGGCTCTTTTCTTGAGGAAAATGGTGAATGAAAATCTGGGCAGAATGATACTTTATAAAATGAATGACTGGTAATAAATAGTTTGGTACTGTGTGTGTGTGTGCAGAAACCATTTGCGGTAAATGTTTATATTTGGAACTAGTCCAAAAATCAGTCAGTCCCAGGAGTGAAATATTTCAACAAAAAAATCAAAAACTTTTGGAAAAAATATAGATTACTTTTAATATATGAAATCAGTATATTTTGGCTTTGTCCTTATCCTTTCATGATGTTTATTTTTTGAAATTTTATTGCCTTAAAACAAATGACATGTTTATTTCCTTACATATTTTGTAAACAATCATTCGAAAATGAAATATATCTATTTTAAGAGACATTTTTCAGTTTCAACTACATATATTACTTGAAATGGCTTTTTGTATTTTTTCAAGGTGCGTATAGAAGCTTTTGAAATCATTAAAATATTTTTCTCAAGAAGGTACAAAGTTTTCATAAATATATATAATTATAATATATTTAATAGATTATATATAATTATAGCGCTTAAGGTATCCGACTACGCTTGGAACCGTGATTTTAAACAATCATATAAATAGGTAATCTTCATGATACTTAGTGTCACTGAGATTAGAATACATGTATAAAATTGTTTTAAGGACATTTTTGACAAAAAGTTATTTAAATAGAATATTTTGGCAAAAAATTAACTTAGAATAACCTTTTTTCAAAATGTTCTCCTTTTGTGAAAAATGCTTCTATTATAATAATATTTTGCCTGTATATAGCTCAGACCTCTGTACAGAGGCTCA
Organism: Trichonephila inaurata madagascariensis; assembly: GCA_019973955.1. Taxonomy (NCBI): domain Eukaryota; kingdom Metazoa; phylum Arthropoda; class Arachnida; order Araneae; family Nephilidae; genus Trichonephila; species Trichonephila inaurata. The sequence goes on from BMAV01007737.1 coordinate 96,353, forward strand.
ACTATGATTTTTGAAAACTTCACATTATTTTTAGAGTTACAAGCAATTGAAATAATTATCGGCGTTTTTTTTTCTTAAAACTTATCCCCTCTGCTGTCATAAAACATGGATAAACCCACTTCTGAGTTATATATTTCAAAATTTCTAGTTGAGCCTCTGTACAGAGATCTGAGCTATATACAGGCAAAATATTATTATAATAGAAGCACTTTTCGTAAGAGGAGAATATCTTGAAAATGGGTCATTCTATGTTCATTTTTTTGTCAAAATATTGTACTTAAATGATTTTTTATTGTAATACTATTTTTAAAACAATTTTATATACATTTTCTAATCTAAGTGTCACTAAATATCATAAATATTATCCATTTATACGCTTTTGTAAAATCACGGTTTCGAACGTAGTCGGATACCTTAAGTTTAATGTAGTTAAATTGCTATCTATTTATTTTATAAACATTGTTAATAATCACAATTTCCGCTACACTGGGTATCTCATGATATTGTACTACTAAATACCTTTTTCTAAAGTTATAGACATCTTGTGACGGGTTCTATCAGCGGAACTTCAACTAATCCTCTTGGGGAAACTATTCTTTCACTGTGATTTTTGTTTAAAAAACCCTTTCCGTAGATAATATGACTTGATTTCATACTATTATAAATGCTATTTAAACCCTGGCATTGGGGTGTATGAGGTTAATCGTGAAATCTTCGAATAGTAGAAAGTAAATTGTGACTAGGAAGCCGTGAGGTTGAAGTTAATACTCATCTCAGCATTTACCTGGAAATGTGGAAGGAATTAGAAGATGATTCATACCAAGCTGTCGTTGTTCGAGAAGGAGCTGAATAAGGAACTACAACAAATATGTATTTCTGAATATTCTCATAAGTTATATTATTAATTTGGATTTATTGCTCCTAAGGTTAAGGAATAAGTTGTAAATCCCATTTATAAAGTGTCGCATCTAAAATAAAAGTAACTATTTGTAAAATCATGTCTGCTTCTTCTCTGATACCTTCTTACACCTGTAACCACCTGGTTGAGACAATCTTAGTCACAATATTAAGCTTTCGATTGCATTTAAAACATTTTTATAATCCTCACCTCTTGATTTAAGAACAGGGTTTGAATGTCTAAGACGGAAGTAAACTAACTTTTATATTCTCCAATAAGTCCTTAGAGTCAATATCCACTAAACGAATTTTTAGTGAATCTTTACTGCACAAAAGAAACATGATTTCCAAATTTCAAGTCTGTAGGTTTAATAGATCAAAATTAGAGGAATTATTATCTATAACTTTCCTTGGAGGCCGATTTCCGCAAAACCCACTCATAGTTGATCTCTACACAATTAAAGAAATATGTGTGTACTAAATTTCCAGCCAGTCAGTCTTACAATTCTGGAGATCTCGTTATGAGTGAGTAAATCACTTTTCTCCTATATATATATAATTCACGTTAATTTTCTTTTGAGAGTTTTTTAATCCATAATGGTCCTGAGCCCTCAAGGACTTCATGTAATAATCAATTTCTAGTTTACCCAACTAACGGGATAATAACCATAACCTTATCCAATCTAACATCATCCGAGTATCTGGATCTATCAGAAGAACCTTTACCGGAAATCATATCGCTTTACTAACTTCCGGTTGTCCAACGGTATGAATACGTAACGGGTTCTATTCGAGCTTTCACTAACCCTCTTGGGGAAAATACTCTTTTTAACTGTGATTTTAATTGAAAACCGCTTTCCGTAGAGATGAATTGATTTTATGTCAATGCAAACTTCTATTTAAGTGATAGTCGTTGAGTAGGTGGTGTGATGGTTGAAAATGGATCCTAAGCAGAAGACATAGTGTGAGCGACCGGTGCTCGCACATTGCAATATTAATTCCAAAGGGAAGGATTCAGAGAAAGGTGGAGTACCTTTCGATTAAGTAAGTTGGCAGCAAGAGTGTTCAAGAGAATATGTAATATAAGTGTTTATATTTATCTAATAAAATTAACAAGTTTTATTGTTCCTCGGGTTTAGTTAGCAAAGTGTATTCCATTAATTCTCCTAAATTCTCATAAGTGATAAAGGCTAAATAAAAGTGGTTAATTTTAAATAATGTCTGTTTCTTACTCGAACCCTCTCACACCCACGGTCGAAGGACTGCGAAAAATAGATGGATATTTCTGGGTAGAAGAGGCTGCTTTTTGTGATTGTCATGTAAATCACGCGTGTTATTATCTTACTATTTTTTATGTTTGTGAGTGTTTTTTTTTTTCCCTACGTAACCAAATAAACGAAGAGTTAAAAGTAACAAGCCTCATTAATTCACTCAATGACTGCATTGAAAACATCTTATTCCATTTAAGGTATCCGACTACTTGCGACAACTTTGTTTTGAAAAAATGAAGATACGGTGATTTTTTGTGATTTTTAGGTTTATTTAGTATATTTTAAGCAAAAAATCGTAAAATTGAAAACAGAAAAATATTTATTATTATTAAAATGGGAAAAACTGGTAAAAATGTACAAAAAATTACATAAACGGGGCCCGCTCTGTACAAAAATGTTTCGAACAAATTCTCAATTTTTCAATTTTAATGTGTTACATTGTTATTCATGTTTGAAATGACCTTCAGGATAATAGATATTTTAATTTTTACAAAAACTAGAGCCCTCTATCTTAGTGACTATATGAAATTGCTTAATAAACAGTGATTATATTCACATAAAGGACTGTAAATTTTGAAATAATACGGTGATTGATAAATCTGAAGAACAAAACACTTCTACTGTTATACAAAAAATTTACAAAAAGTTTCATTAAATTATTTTCAAAACTTTTTGAGGAATCGCTGTCCGCGTTTGAGTTTTTTGAAAAAAAAAACATATTTCGAGTAAAACGCATTTTAAAGTTTGACATCTTGTGTAAAGTTATGGCATCTTCTTTAGTTAAAAGTTAGTTTTAGCTTAGTTTGGTTTTTTGTTCTAGTGAATGGAAAACAAAAAGCTTGGTATTTTTATTAAGCTAATACGATGGTCTATAAAATAAAATCATAAAACAAATTTGTTAATTTTTGAAAAAAATCATGATTTTAGGGTAGTTAGATATCTTAAAAATTGTCATGTAGTTTTAGCCACCTTATGTATAATATATATATACAGAGAGAGACAGAGACAGAGAGACAGACAGAGAGAGAGAGAGAGAGACAGGATTTGCACATTATTGTTTTTACTATGTATTTAAGAGTTTAACTAAAAAACATACACACATATATTATATACTTCTAAAATTCCATAAAAGACAGAGTTTTAGCCAAAACTATTAAAATCTCATAACAAATCAAAATCAAGGTGAAACGTTCTAATGTTACGTTTCTTGATTTAAATGATCTTCCGCACCATTGTCACGATTTGTAAGCTACGGCATAGAATGTTGCAACAGCACTCTCCAGAGCTTCAGTCACACTGAACGTTCCTTCGGGGGCTAAGGCAAGTGATTTAGCAAGATAAACACGACCGCTAGTGAGGACAAATGACACCCTTTAAAGTGTTCTAAGGTGTATTGACAGGCATAACACGAGCTTACTCTCAGTTCAAGCCGATAACACTTTCTTTAACATCCAAGGCACAAAAGGAGAAAATGTAAGACTCAGCAACCAATCACTAAGCTTTGTAACTACATCCAGGCGATATTGACTGTTGAGAAGAACAAAGGAATGATATACGTGATGTTTTTTTCCTTAGTATTGTTGCGCGACCCGTTTGAGTTAGACTGTAGTAAGAATTGAACTTTATTGATTTATGACACACCCCCATGATCGTGATTTAATATTTCACATTAAATGTGAGCCGGTAAAAGAATGAAGCGTCCACTCTATTTAAACAGCGTGTTTAATAGCTCTCAGGCAAACTAAGAAGCAGTGCTAAGAAGTTTTATGATATGCTGTGAAATGAAATGTGGTAAACGAAGTTAAAAATCGGATTTTCTATTTAATAAACATTTTAAATATTAATAATAAGACTAAAAATTAGAACATTAGACATTAAAACGATTTGTAACCTAATATATTTTAACCTTTTGGAAATACATTTTATTTCTGCTTATTCTGTATATATACTGCTTGTTGATTCGATTGGTTAATAACTATTATCAGGAGTTTAGGGAACATATATGAATTGAATCGTTGATTGTTAACGTTCCATTTATAAGCACGACGAAGTTTATTGATGGCGAATCTCCTGATTTTGCATTAAGGTCATGTGACGAGGATGATACTTGAACTGACACCTTATTCTCGAATTTCTACATCACACCACCGTAAGAGCTTTTAGCCACGACAGAGTTTACATAGATTATTCTCCTTACACAAGTGGCACCAGTATAATCGAAGTTACGTCTAAACATAAGGAACGTCGGCTACGAGCTTGCGAACAAAACCATTCAGCTACGGTGGCCATTGAGTCTGGTGAAAAAGATGCATCTTGCTTAAAATCTGAATTGTTTATCAATTTTATTTAAATTTTGTCATTTTCTGTAAATCTAAGCTGAGTTTGGAACATATAACAAGAAAAGCATTTTTCATTTTGCATAAAGAAAAAATTATTGCTTACATTTATCTGGATTTGGAGAATTGTATAATAAACTCAACTTTTTCTGGGTTAGAAAAACAAATTCGTAACATTTTGATACGAAAACTACAGTAAAGAAAATCTGCATAAAAAATGATTTAAAAAATGAATATATACAAACAATCAAGTTTCCCAAAAATTTTTTTGATTGATTTTTTCCCCATAAAGAAAAAATTAAAAGCTGTATTTTATCACTTTTTCAGGAATTTGATCATAATGAACAGAAAATATCACAGCTTTTAAATAATTCCTTACAACTGAACAGTGGTGTAATTATTATACACAAGTAATATAAAAAAAAATTAAGTCAATTCCTACTTAGGTCAAAAAGGAAAATTTTATTTTTTTTTTTTTAAAAAATTCTAATATAAATATTATCAAGAAGAACAAAAAAATTTAAACAAAAAAAAAAATTTTTTCTTTAAAATTTTAAAAAAAAAATTTTTAAAAATTTTAATGATTTAAATTATCACCACCGAAGTTTTAAAAATTATGCAAGTGGTAAAAAAAATTTTTTTTATTCCAAAAAGCAAGATTTCCATGGGTTGTCCCGGGAAGTAAAAAAATTTGTCAAATTAAAATCAAATTTTAAATTTAAAACGTTTTGATTTTGGGAAATTTTTTCAAATTTTCCCTTTCCCAAAAAAAATTATTTTTAAAAATTAAAAAATGTTTATTTAACAAATATGGTGCATTATTAAACGTAGAAGTAAGTAATACAACAATAGTCAATATTATACAAATTATTTATTCAAAACTAACTAACAAATAATTAGAAAATTAGGCTGGAATTTTTTGATGTGTAACATCTTTCCTTTCAGTTGTTGAATATTTATGGGAGTAATTTCGTGAAAAGGGACGAAAATGTGTAGTAGGAAACCGGGGAAGCGAGCGTGGTTGTGTCGATCGACTTGGCCTGTCCCCCCTCTCTTCATAGTTTCTCTAATAATGGTGACTGCTTTGGGCAGGGGAGGGCTTACACATTAAAATATCAATTCCCATGTTAATCCTATGGTGCCATTTTTTCAAAGATGTGGAGTTGATATTTGGGGGATCGACAGTACTGTCTGTTTGGTTAGGAAGTACTAGGACTCGACCCCCCAGGTGCCTTCCCCCTCTGGACAGTATTTTGCCAATGCAAATCATGACTAGTTCATTTCATCATTTCATTGAAACAGTTCAGGGATTTGATAAAATCACTTACTTTCATTAGGGAAATGACCTTGAAGAGACGTTATTATTTTAACATCTCCCGTCAATAGATCAATCCCTTAGGGATTTGATCAAATTCCTAATTTCGTCATTTCCCTGCGACATATATAGGGAGAGTGTGAACTAATAGTAGGAATTGTGGAAAAAAATCGAGACAGTATAAGCTACATTTTTAGCTCAAAACAAATTTGAAAATAAACTCATTAAAAACTATAAAAAAACTCATTAACTATATATACTCTTTTTAGTCTTACTATTAAATAAATGATATTTTTTGATGTTTTCTTTTGTTCATTTTCCGATACATACTTGTATAGCGTATGATCTTTCGTATGTATATGTAAACAGAAAGTATTAAATTCCTTTTAAATATTTTAACATTTTTTTCTCATTCTAAGCATATTTAAATAAGAAATAATAATGAAATGTATTCCTCAACTCAGTATTCATGCTTATGAAAAGCCTCCTTCAGTAAGTGTAATAATATGTAATCAATATGGAAAATCCTTCTAAGAAATAAGGTAAATTATTTTTAAAAAAATTAAAATTTTTCCATTAGAGTTTAGAAATGAAGGAAAGGGACCAGTGAAAAATGTCAAATTTTTAATAAGAAAAGGAAAATAAATTCTAGTAAAAACATATAAGAATGGATATTTCTTATACAATTCTTTTTAAAAGCATAATGAGAAAAATATTCTGTATTTTATCCTAAAATCGTTTTAAAACTTTGCGATGTAGGAATACCTTTTAAATGCTTTTAGTTCTTTACTTTTAGTTAGATATATTTAAGTACAGTTTTAATACAAAACTATCGAAAAAGATCTATCAATGTGCACTTCGTTTCACAAAATATGCTGGGTTTTAACCCTTAACTTCCCACTGTTTGATTTCTGCAACATATGATTTATTTTATTTAGGTAGATATTGGACCGTTTTTTAAAGGCATAAATGGATAATTTTCATGATATTTAGTGTCATTAGATAGAATACATATATCAATTGGGGACATTTGAAAAAAAATTTTTTAAAATACAATATTTCGGCAAAATTTAACTTTAGAATAATTTTTTCCCAAATGTCTCCTTTTGGAAAAAAGTTCTATTATAATAATATTCAGCCTGTATATAGCTCAGAACTTTACAGAGGCTCAACTAGAATTTTTGAAATATATTTTTTAGAAGTGGGTTTATCCAATTTTTTCAAAAACAAGGGGAAATTTTAAGAAAAACGCCAATAATTATTTCAAAGGGGGGTAACTCTGAAAATAATGTGAATTTTCAAAAATCATAGTTGAGCCTCTGTAAGAGGTCTGAGCTATATAATAGCAAAATTTATTATAATAGGGCATTTTTCACAAAAAGGGGAACATTTTGGAAAAAGTTATTCTAAGTTAATTTTTGCTAAAAAATTGTATTTAAATAATTTTTTTTCAAAATTTTTCCTTAAAACAATTTTATACATGTATTCTAAACTAAGTGACATAAATATCATGACAATTATCCATTTTATCACTTTTTTAAAAACACGGTTCCGAACGTAGTCGGATAACCTTAACAGACTCAATATTTTTCAATTACATACAAATCACTTATCTTAGAAAAAAAATTACTACAACGAAATCATGCTAATTTTGTTCCCAGATAAAGATTTTTTTTTCCAGAAATCAAAAAATTTTAAAAAATCTTTTTTATGCCCCCCAAAAAATGTTTTTTTTGCTATAAAAGAATTTTTTTTATGCTTCCTTTGTTTTTATTGCCCAAAAAAAATTTTAATAGGTAAAAAATTTTAAAAACTTTTTTTATGTTCATTTAAAAAAATTTTGATTTTCAAAAGGGAAAAAAGTTTAAAAGGGAAAATTTTTTTTAATTATTTGTTGCAGGTCTGCAACATTGGGTCTTGGTTCCCATTTTGCCCGGGCCAAACGGCGTATACTCCCCCAAAGATGAAATTGATAAAATATAAATTTAATTGGGGTTGGAAATTTTTGTTTCTTTTTTTGAGGTTTTTGGGCTTCATCAAATGAAGATTGGGGTGGGGTGTGAAAATAGTTTTTGGTTTTAAAAAAATACAATTCAGAATATAAAAACCCGGGGATGTTGAAAATAAATTAAAAGAAATATTTTCAGTCAGAAACCTTTTTTTAAAAATTCCAAAAAATTTTTTTTAGGGAAAAAAATCAAAACATTTAAATTGAATGAAGAAAATAAAATTCCATGGAGATGACACGCTCCCAAGAGAAATTATGGGTTTTGGGGGCGAAAGGTAAAATAAAGGGCCTTTTTACAACAAAATCAATAACTGCTTTAAAAATTTTTATTGTATGTAAGCTAAAAACTTTTAAAAAATGAATAATAAAATTTTCATATAAAAAAAAAAATTTTTTAATTCCAAACACTAATGCGCAAAAAATTTCCCCCTGCAAAAAAAAAAATGACTGCAATTTAAAAAAAGCAATTTTTTTATATATATTTTTCCCCCTTTTTTTAAGGGAATTTGCCGATAAAATTTTTTTTAGAAATTTTTTAAAAAAATTTGGGGAAATTAATTAAAAACCCTTTTTAGTACAAAGCTATTTGGAAGACAAATCAATAATTTTGCATATAATTTGAAGTTTTACCTTATTTTTAGACGCAAATTCTAAATTCAGTATTTTATCTTAAGTATTTATTTTTAATCTTTTATACATTTCCATGAAGAGAATTTGATGAGTATTCTTTAATACGTTGATTATTTCAAATGTTAAAAGTAAGATATAATGTTTGCAATACTTCTCAAAGTATATTTTATGTATTTCGATGCAACGTATTGAATAGTGTTTCCCTGAATATGAAGCTGCTCCAAAACATTCAATAGTCTAGTTCTCTGTTTGGGATTATTAGTAAATTTCTAACTCTTTTAATAGAAGCAGTAAACATTCGATAAATTTTTAATAGTAATAATCTATTGTAATTCATTTTGGGGAAAAATCTTAAGATTTTCAAACAATATTCGTATTTTATTTTTTAAAAATAAAGAATTTATTCTGTCGCTAAAATTAATTTTTTCCCTCTCGATCCTTGTAGTTTTACAGGGAATATTATGAGTAAACTTTAGTTCATTGAGTTTGGAGTTTTTAGATTCTAATGAAGATTTCCTGCTACATTTTTACTTTGAAATTTAAGATACGCAGTGTATAAAATTTGTATAATTACGAATCTCTCTCTATTATTCCTTTAATGAAAGCTGAAAAGGAAGCCTAAGCATAAATACTTAGTTCGTAGATTAACATTACTTTACCTGTCATCTTAACACCATGATTAGAAGTAAATTATTGAAACAGATGGATGTTAAGGTTTGACACCCCATTCCCCTGATTTTAAAAAAAAGCATTGATAATTTTTATGATATATAGTTCACTTAGGGGTTTGAATGATGTATTAAAGTTTGGACATTTGGGAAAAAATATTTAATTTGTTTTTGGTTAACTTTTGAATAACCTTTTTTTCCCAAAAGTTCTCCTTTTTTAAAAAAAGGGTCCTATTGTATTAATATTTTGCCTGTATATAGCTCAGACCACTGTACAGAGACCCCAACTATGAATTTTTTTAAAAAATTTAAATTATTTTTTAAAAATTTAAAACCCTTTGAAATAAAAACGGTGTATTTTCTTAAAAAATTTTCCCTTCTGTTTTCGGGAAAACATGGATAAAACAATTTTTGGGGTTAGCAATTCAAAAATTCTAGTTGGGGCCCCTGTTCAGAAATCTGGCCTGAATACAGGAGCAAAAACTTTTTTAAAAAAGGGAAAAACATTTTGGGAAAAAAGGGAATTTTTAAAAAAGAAAAATTTTTTTGTCATAAAAGTCCTTAAAAAATTTTTCATTATTTAACAAAAGGGGGACTTTTTCATAAATAATGCATTTAAATTTAAAAAAACCGGGTTCCAAAAATAGTCAGATACCCAGGTCAAATGCGATTATCTACTGAATCTAAGAGTAATGTTCAGTTTAATGCACTTAAAAAGTAAGTGATATAGAGCAAAAATCATTTTAAGAAACAAATTCTAAGAATAATTTGAGACACATAATAAAGACTCTTAGATAAAATTAAGATGTTTGAAATAATTTTTAAGGTGTGGAATGTTTTAAAGATGAAAAAAATGTGTAAAAAATGTTAGAAAACTGATATGGAAGATATTGAAACAATTATTAAAGAGTGAATCATAAGTTCACAAATGATTTGGAAGTTATATGGTTATACAGTACATGATTTATATAAATATAGATTTGTTCGAAGTTATTTAGTATGATTAATGTTTATAAAAAATGTTATAAAATATATCGATATACATTATTTTGTTTATTGTACATTATTTCATGTTTTTACATACTACTAAGAATCAGAATTGTTTTTTGAGATCTTGATTGCATACTACTTATTCTTTTAAAAACAACGTTTCAAATATTAGGATTCTAAATACGTGTAAGCAATTTTTCATTATTTAGGAAATTTAAGAATTCTATGTTGTTTGAACATCTGCTTGGAAAAAAAATTGCCTATGTTTTTCCTTACTTATTCTTCAATAACGTTGATATATTTGGATTTTAAAATACATTTTCATTATTTAAAAAATTAATAGCTCAACACAAATTGAAAGTTACTTTTGTGATAACATTTTGAATTAAATTAGTTATAATTTTAAAGCACATTTTAGAAACTTGAGATTTAAAACATAATCTAATTTTTATATAGTCATTAGAATATACTGTACCTTCTAATGTTTACCCTTTATTATTAATAAAACAATTAAAAATGTTGAAAATAATAGCACTGAATACAAGTAAAATATCTCTAGGAGGCAGCATAAATGGAAGAAAGTTTCAAATTATAAAACTTTAAAATTTAATAAAATTAAAATAAATCATTCACTTAACATTGAAAAAAGTGATATTAACACGAAATATTTGAACCATTTAACATTTGGTTTAATGATATAATTGTAAAATGTTTTGGAAAAATTGAAAAAAATAAAAAATCGGAAACTGGGTATTTTCAGTGAAATAAAATAAGCAAAACAATTTTTCCACCAAAACCAAATTTGCCCAAATTTTACTTTTTAAGAATTTTTATCATTAAATTTATCTATTTTATTTATTTATTCAATTTGTTTTATTATCTATTTTACCTATTTTATTAAGTTAATTTTATTTATTTATAATTTTGGACTAAAAATTAACGGAAAGCAATCAAAAAAAATTATTTTTTATAATATAAATAAATTTTTATATATTACATATAAAACTTTTTAGAATAAAATGTGTAACACATAAAAATTTTGATTCCAACATGAATTTTTCTATGTTTTATTGCGTTCTTTTCACTGATTTTCAAGAGTCCTATAACACTTATCTATTTTACATAGATGTAATGCATTTTTTACAAGATTTGCTTTACAAGAATTCAACAGAAACGTATTTACTGTGTAAAAACAGTAAAGTGTACAAAATAATATTAAAAAAAAAGCAAAATCTTATCAATAAACATTACATTACTAAAAGTTAAAATGAGTCGATAAATACATTTTTAAAAGTATTAACTGCTTTTGTCATTAAATAATAAAAATGACACTTAAATTAATGACGTAATGTCATTTTTCGCCATACGAATAATACATTATAAACACCCGTTAATTTATTATAGAAAATTAATGCTGATTGTCGGAAGTAAAATCTATAAAAACCACTTTTTAATGAAAACAAACGTTTTAAATTTTTAAACTGAAGGGAAATTGTTGATCAATCTCATAATGGAAACGAATTATCTCTGCGTTTCAGAATATATCATAATTAACTTGAAACTATACTTTCTTTTATATCATTAACCACACATAATTTCTAAATTAAATTTTAAACGAACTAGAGAATAAAATACTCTATCCCCTCAATTTGAATGTCAAATGATAAATATGATTAGTTGTTATTTTTTTTTAGCCGCTCTATTATCGGATAAAGTTACGAAGTTATTTTTAAAAAGGCTACATTTCATTTATCTTTTTGTATTGGTAACTGTATACAAATTATTTCAAATTAATTTTCCAAGACGATGAGGAATAACTGTTAAAATACATTTGCTTTTTTAAAGTTACGTAAATTTTTGCCTGGGAAAAATTTTTAAAATCATACCAAAACTTATGGGGTAGGTGGAAAAATATATTTGCACTTGTTATTCAAAACATAAACGTAAGGCATCTTATTCGAGTAAAAAAAAATCCATTTCGCTAAATCTCTCATTTTTGAAAAAAATTGCTACGTTTTGTAAATTGAATATTTAATCGAATCTTTTCAATAACAAGATTATTTATTTATTTTAAACAGACCTCTGTTGAATTTTAATTAATGTCTTATTAATTAGTAAATGTAAAAATATTTAATTTTTTTTTCTTAATAATTTTTTTTTGAAGACTACAAACGATTTTTTGATCAAATAATTTTTTTTTCAATATATTAAATAAAGGCCCCCATTTTTTTATTTTTTACACGAAAATTGTTTAATTTTTGGGGAAATGTTTTTTTATAATTGTTTTAAAAAAAACAAAAAAATTTTGGTTTTTGGTGCCTTTATGTTTCTTATCACTTTTTTATAGTTAAAATACATTATAGCAGTTGAAAAATAAATTGATTTCTTACACCAAATTTTACTGTAAAAAATAAAATATTGTGGAATAAATAAACTATAAGAGAGAGATAAGAACACATTCGTGTATGTTTCAAAAACTTACGTTTCTTAGGCAATAGTTAGAAATTTACCTAGATTTTTGGTTACTTATTAAAAAAAATTAAAAAACCCCGGGAAAAATAAAAAAAAAAAATGTATTAAATTTTCTTAAATACTTAAGTGAAGGGGCCTTTTGAATTAGTGTTATTCAAACTATTAAAAACATACTTTTAAAATTATTTGTTTGTTCACAACTTATTTTAACGGAGTTATTTGTTCGATTTTCAAGATCACAAACGAGAGGTAAAAAATATTTTTCTAGAACTTAAAAAAAAATGCATTGAATGATTAAAATTTTGAGAAAAGAGGTTTAATGAAACAAAGTTTAGTTTTCATTATATATGTATATATATAATAGATATTTCCTTTGCAAACATCAATATTTTTTCAAAACTTTTAAAATTAATTATGCTGAGACAGTTTTAGAATATACATTAATAATAAATATTCACCATAACGCGTGATTTTATTAAAAACTAATTGTTTAATTTTTAATTAATTCTATATTTATTGATAAGTATTCTTATTATTTAGAAAAGTTATATTAGAATGGTATTTTTAAAAAAGGTAATCATGCTTATTTGTCAAGATGGTTATCAAATTTAATAAACATTTTTACTATATGAACCAAACAGAAATATTTTCCATAATTTTTTAAATGTGAAAACTCTTTATTAAAACTTTTCTCTCAAAGTGAGAATTCATTAAATACATGGAAGAATTTTTGATCTGAATAAAAAAACAAAAAGGACCCAAAAATGCTTTTAATCAAAATCAAGAGGAAAGAGATTTTTCGATCGAAACATTTTGAAAGCTATTTTTTTCACATTCTTCATATTTTATGGGCAATACTAAACATAAATGTCATATGCAGCCATGCTATAGCTGTTTTCTTTACTTCTTTATAAACAACTACGGTAAAATCTTTGGAATAGTAAACTTGAAGGAAAAACCAAAAAACAATTTTTTCTATTTTGTTGGGCATTTTCCTTTAAAACCCTTTCCCTACAGATGACAAAAACTTTTCACCGAATCATCCTTGTTAGCCCAAAAGAATCTCAAAGGTAAGTCCCTGGGGTCGCAGTTTTTTTCCCCTTTATTTCTTTTTTTTTTCTTTTTGTCTTTGTTTTACTATTATCTCTCCCCTTTTTTCTAGAAAATTCAGCCATCGGGATCCTTTTTATAATTCAACTTCCTTCACCAAGGGGAAAAAAACTTTATTTATTAAAAGAAGGGTTTGGTATCATATTATTTCTTTTCTAAAGGGTCTTGATTTCGAGCCCTTTTCCCGGCCTCTAGTTTTTGGTTTTGGGAAATTTTCCCAAAAAGGAAAAAAATTTTAAAGATTTTTTTTAGAACTTTTTGAGGTTAAAAAATTTTTTTAGCTTCATTTTATTAAAAGGATTTTTAACTCGTTTTCCCATTTTAAAAATCAGTTAATTCAAATTTTCACTTGTCGGACTGAGAAAATCTAATTTCATATTTGTTCCATTTCCGATTTTGGGGCTAAAATAAAAACCCCAAAAACAAAACCATGGTTAATACAAATACGACAAAAAAGAAAAGTGTTCTTTTTGGGGGAAAAAGGGAAAGGGGGCAAAATTTTTTCCTTTAATCCAAAAGCCCTTTTTCAAAAAAGGGAAACCAAAAAAAAACATCGGCATTTAAAAAAATTTTTTCAATTGTTTTAAATTCAACATAAGATCTTTTTTTCAAAATTCCTTGTCGGTCTGGGGGGAAGGGCACCTTGGGTTGTTTCCTTTTTTCAAAACGGCTGAAATTGATTCGGGGAACCCCGGATTAAAAAATTTCTCCCAAACTTTTTCAAGAAAAAGCTGTTTTTTAAATGCGGGATCAAGTTTCAAGAAATATTGGCCTTTTAGTGAAAAAAAATTTTTGGATTTTCCCCCTTCTTCTGGGGGAAATTTTTCCCAAATTTTGGCTTCCTTTTCCCTTTTTTTCGACCCTTCCTTTTTAAAAAACCGGGGCCCCGTATCGACGCATTGAAAGGATGCAGATGGGTATTCCAGGTTCTAAAAAAATACACATTAAAGATTAATTCCCCAATGAATAAATGATAGCTTAAAAAACTAAAAAAATACGCTTTATTGTAGACCCAAACCCAAAAAATAAAAGAAATGAAACATATTTTTTAAAAAAAACTAAGAAAAAAAATTTTAATTGAAATCGAACAAAAAAATGAAAAAAAAATTATGGTTTAAAAAAAACTTAAAAAACATTTTAAGGGTTTAACCCAACTAAAAGAAAAAAAAGAGAAAATTTTAAATATAAGAATAAAATGATTAACGAGAAAATTAATGTCATTGTGGTAAAAGCGGGGGCTGCTCGATATCAATTGTTATAATTTCTTAAAAAAAAAAAAAGTTGAAATAAAAAAAAATTTGGAAGCCATTTGGGCAAACCCCAAACTGCCCTAATTTTAAAATTTTTATTTAATCTGGTTGTAGGAAAATTTTGTTAAATATAATTTCTAATAATTTTCTTGATAGCTTAAACTTTCTGCATTATTCCTTGAAGCATTCCTTTCATATTTCATTTTTTTAAAACAAGATAAAAAAACTTTTTTTTAAAAAGAAAATCAATTTTGTACCCTCATTCAATTGATATTTTGTTAATTATTTTTAATTTTTTGGGGGCTTGACTCCGCATTTATATTATAATTTTTTCCCACACAATTCTCGGGGCAACAAGAAAAAACATTTTCTTTTTTATTGGGCCTTCCCAAAATAAAAAGGTATTGTTGGGGCTTTTTTTGAATGAAAAAAATTAAAAAGGTCTAAAAGGGGAAAAAAGGACTAAAATTTTTAAAATTTTTAGACAAAAAAATTATTTTATATGGTCACAAAAAAAAAAAATCGTTTTTTTCCCCAACCCCCTTTGGGCTCATTATTTCCTTATATATACTTCCTCTTCAAGTTTACATTGAGTAATACTCATTACGACTTTTACAAATAATTTTTTACTACTAAAAACCAAAATTTCCCCAAAGATTGTTTTTCATTTCCCCTGGGGTTTTTTAGTTAACATTATTGGTTTGACATGGTGTTAATTTTGGGTTTTTTTTACTTTAAAAATTCTTGACAATTATTTTTTTTTTTCCAATGGAAAAAAGTTTTTGTAAGTTCAATGCATATTTACATTTTTCCCCACCAATTTTTTTCCCGCATGTTATTCCCTTAGACTGGTTTTCGACAAAGATATTTTTTCCAAGAAATTTTAATGGGTTTTTAATTTTTATTTTTTTAAAAAAGACTGTTTATAAGTTGGCAAAGGTTTTCAAGGAAAACATAGTCAATTTTAAAAGAGAAAACTTAAAATACTACATTCACTAAAAAGGAAAATTTTAAACAAAAAGATAAATTTCAACTTTTTTAAAGAATTTAAAAAAATTTAAAATCTAAATACATATGATTAAGAACAATAATTGGATCTTTGACAAAAATCAATAAATTTTTTTTGCAGTGACTTTTGGGCCTTTGAAACGAAAGATGGATAAATAAACTGTTTCATTTACAAAATACTCGTTGTGTAGCAGCATGAAAGTAAGAATCATAAAGCCACAAATGCCCCCGGAATAGATATTCGGAGAATGATATACAGCGATACTTGACAGTGAAATATGACTTCATCAAAGTAAGTACGTGAACTTACAAAATTCATGCAGTGGTGCGATGGAAAAACAAGACAAGACACTTAAAACAGACAATGCGTAAAATTAATGTGCAGTTTGAGAAAAGGAACAAATTACGGTATGAAATTTGCTTTTCCGAAAAAAAACTTTTCAATATACTTTTCAAAAACTTTTCATTTTTTTCAACACTGCTCTTTTATTAATTAAATTTATATTAAAAACTACATAAGCAAATTTTAAAATTTGTTTTTAAAATTTGGGGGCCCCCGTTTCCCAATGGTCCCATTGTCAAAATTTCTTAATACCCTTTTTCAAATTGAAACTGTAATTTACTTGAGTTCTGCAGCTCAATTTTTTTCAATCTATTGTAAGAAGGAAAAAAAAATTCCAAGTCTTGATCTCTACATTTTATTTTGTGCTTCAATTTAGTGCCTTTTGAAAAATAGTGTTCCTAATCAGCTTTTCCTCTAAATCGCACTGATTTTTTATTCCGTCTTTGCTTCCATCAGTAAATACTGGTTCTTTCGATGTTACACATTAACTGATTTTTTCAAAACTCTGTTCTCGTGTTCTATTAATAGTTATACCAATGCTAGAGGGAATTGCTTACGTTTCAGTACGAATGGCATTTCTAAGTCACCTTGAGTGTCCAGTGTGATTATTGGTATACATACAATTTTGCCTTTCTTATCTCCTGACGAAATTTCATACTGAAGTAATTTGTAATACATCGTCATGTTTAACTATTTTTGGATGTTCATGCAAAGCCTCCCCATCATCATAAATATAAATTTGTAAAAACTGAGGTTTTGCTCCATTCTGTTGTAAAGATGTAGTTGCTTTTATTAACTATACCTTATGTTTAAATATATTACAGCATCACGATTATTGTTTTTTACATATAGAGAGAAAAATTAAGCCCAAAAAAATGGAAGTGATTGGTTCAAAAAAAGAAACAAGAATGCCATCTGAGTTAACTTTGCAAGAAAATCCTTTGCTTTTTTTAATTACAGTAAGACCCCGCTTAACGCTGTTTCGCTTAGAGCTGTTTCGGTTTAACGCTCTTTTTATTTTGTAATCTGTGGACTTCGAAATTACACACAGTGGTAGGCTTCCCGATATCCGAAGCAGTTTATCTGTGTTTCTTCTTTCCAGCGGTGTTATACGAACATATTTTTATCGTTTCAAACATTTGTTAACGTTATTGTAAGTATAAATTTATATAACAATTGCTACAGTGACAAATATTATGATTTTAGTTTTATCATGGCATGCAATAAAAAGCACGAAAATAAAAGCAGCAAGAAAAAAAGCAGGAGCAGATTTTGATTGCAGGAGTTCAAAGGCAAGACGGTGGGCATTATGGATGTCTTCCACTTACCAACAACTTCTACAGAGTGCAAAAAAGGAAAACGCAAATTACATTAGATGCCTTCTTGACAAAAAGGCAGAAAATTGGAAATACAGAAGATACTGTATGATCTGAAATGTAAACATACTGACTTAGAATTTTGTTTATTTTTATATGTATATTCATTTATTATGTTTCTATATTTGTAAGAAATACATTTTTGTTTTATTGTTATAAAACGTATAATTAATAAATTTAATGGTGAAATACCTGACCAATTTTCTACCCATCTTCCCCTAACCCCATTATTTACATGATGAGATAACCTTGTTTAACGCTGCTTCATATTACGCTCTACTTTGATGGAACGTATACCCCGCGTTAAGCGGGGTCTTACTGTAAGTATAAGATTTCAAAAGCATAGGTCTGAGAAACAAATCTTTTGAAAGTTTACTACTTTCTCAGATTAAAAATCGCTTCAATTGGAAAACCAATATATATATACCTTATGCTGTTTAATCCCTTGGCCGGAACATCACTTTTTTTGCCGCTCTAAGAAACATCCGTCTAACAGACGGGTACGTAAATTTTTTTGAATTTTATTACCTTAAGGACTGTTTTAAACATCCTTATCGCTCATGAAATTGAGTAGAATGTTTAGTATTTAAGCTTTTATGAGGCACTTTATATTAATATATTTTTATCAGAAGTATTTTTATAAAAACTAATTAGAAAATATTCATATTCATGTAAAAATAATTAAAAATAACAATACGAAAAACGAAAAAAACTATAGGAATATCGATATGATAGATGGCGTGGGCTAAGAAAAATCGCACATATCGTGAGTTAAAAAAATTGCCAAGTACCACCACGTGTCCCCCTCTCTGGGTAGAGTCCAACTGAAGATGTCAAGGCAGCCCATCCCAAAAATCACACCACAGTGTTATCTACAGGCATCAAAGCAAATCATACCCGTCTGAAAGACGGATGTTCTGGTGAGAGGGTTAAATTGTTTTTTTCAGCATTAATAGAACAAATATAACTTTCCAAATGAAAATGGTTGGTAAAAGTTTTACCTATTAGCATACATTTGATATGTTTAAAGAACAGCCATAAAAGAATTATCGCAAAAGTCTTTATATCTAATTAAATTGCGGTGGTTGTTCGGGCAATATTCACGAAACACCTAGTTTACCATTCTTATAACATGATTATCTTCATGAGATTTTAATTTAGGAAAGTCAGTAGGTATTTAAAGTTCTTAGAAATAGTGTATTCCAGCTATTTTAAGCAGATTACTCAAAAAGGTTGACTTAAAATGTATCACCAAATCAAATATTCATGATACATTTTAGCTCTTGTAGTTGTCGTCCGTTTCATCCTGAGATACATGCGAAAGGCGAGAGATAGATGAACAGAAACATACAGTGCAATCACAAAAAAGAATATGAACGTTATTACAAAAGATGATTCCAGCATAGAACAGAAGTGGTGCGCTGCTTTCCATTCCAGACGGAAATCCATTTCAGGCGAAAAAGCTCGACTTTTCCCCCCCGAAGATACATCCATGCTTTATTTTGGATTCGAACCCAAGCACACTCGATAACAAGCCGAGTGTCACATCCCCATACTGGCTGTGGGGTAATTTTTTAGCTCTTAAAAGCTCTCAATATTCTTTACTACAGCGTTTCTCAAACTGCGCCCCTAGGGGGGCGTGATAACTCTGCAAAGGGGGCGCGAAGATATTAAAAAGTCGAAAACAAAAGATTGTTTAAAAAAGTTATTAATTTGCTGAAAGTAAACAAACAAAATACATTCTGCATAATAAAAAAATAAAATACACATTTATACTAATATAATACACTTATAAATGTATCAGTACTTGCCAATGTATTTTATGAGTAATTGAACAATTTTTAGTTAAGAGCAAGTTTAATAATTACCAGTGATTCCATTGGCTTGTCGTATATACAATTATATACAAAAATTAACGCTTGTCTTGATAATTTGTACGGTTTATAATTAATCCCTTAACTGCCGAGATTAAAAGTTATACGATTCAATCCCCAATGCCACTGTTTTTTCAAGCAGGCGCACGTATGAAGATGTGTTGGAGAAGGAAGGGGATAAAGAGGAATAAAGAAGCAAATCCTCTGAAATACGTAAATCCTTCGCAAACACTGTTAAGTTAATTTTATTGCATTACAAAGCTTTCGGAATAATTTTATGGATAGAAGTTCACAGAAAAGATCGTACTTCGGAAAGACATATATATACGTCCGGACCAATTAATGTATTGGCTGACCAAGGCGTTTATATACGTCGGTGGGGAGAGGTTAAAGTCGTATTGTAGCTTTAGCATCAATGCATAGTATTACCGAATTCAATACATTGTTATTGTATGGAGAAAGGGGGGCGCGATGGAAATTATGACTGAAAATTGGGTCACAAGAATCGAAAGTTTGAGAAGCACTGCTTTACTATTTTCCTAGAATCCAGATAATACTTTTAATGAATGAAAGAAATTGAATTATAGTATTAATAGATTAATAAATTAGCATTTACTTTGGTTATAGGCAGGTTCCGTTATTAAATTTAGATTGATTGACTGATAGTACATAAACCTGACATTCAGAACTTACTCTAGGACTATGTTAATAAATATATACCTTAATAATAATTGCAAGGGTTTATATAAATTAATGCATTAATTTTTAAGCAAAAATTCATATATTTTTTAAAAAAATGTTATTAGTTATTGTTGTAGATATTGCTGCAATTTGTTTTGAAATTACAGTTAAGTTGCATTCAAGAATACAACGTCGGTGGGCAGTTGTAACAATGTCCATAGTAACTGATCATATCCGTTCTCATGTACATCTTTGAAATCTGTATCTTTTTTCTTCTGAAGTTTCAGTGTAGAATAGATTTGACCACGTCTCTCCATAAAATTACGTGATACAATATTTTTAGTCGATTGGATGTTGCTGAAATATTAACTTCAGCAATTTGCTCATGGATGCCCTAGTCGGGATAGGAAATAACACGTGCAGCATTAAGAGTTCTGAAGCAAGTTTGCTTAGTCAATGGGTCAAATTCTTTAAGTTATACCGCAAATCTCATCCGGTCTTTGTAATGGAGACTAATCCCGTGTTAGCCAGCCCTTTTGTCAGAATGTGAAAAGCTTTATACATGAATGGGTTGTTTAAATGTGGCTCACCGCAAACTAATTGACATGATTAATTAACTTGTGATAAATTTTTCTTTTATGGAATCTGACACTTTTTTCCCATATATCTAATTTTTTTATCTTAAAATTAGGTAAAATTTTAAATTTCATAAAATTCTACTGTGAGGATTCTGAGTTATGAGATCCCTGATAGAATCCTTGATTTTAATTGACTTCCTGAAATGTATAGCGAGAAAAACTTTCTACTCGCGCAATTTTTTTAATGCTTAATGATACCAGCTGAGATTTTACATTTCTGATGTTGCCGAAAAGTTTACAATGGCTCCAAACTTCACAATTTCCTTTTTGCATTTTTCAACTACACTTATTCACATTCGGAATCAATCGCAACGGGTTATAGTTTTACTAAAATTGTATTTCAGCATAACGACTACATTAAAATGTGTAATTAGTTCGATGCTGTACCCATATTTTTTCACTTTCGAAATTTCTCTTTAACAAGAAAGGAAAATGTAATGAAAAATATTATTATTTTGAAAAAAAAGATTAATTTTTATTGGAGAACCGATTCCCCCCTTTTTCCTGTATGTGTTAAAAATGGGGAAATGTTTACTTAGGTGAAAATAAAATTGGAAACATGAGTAACTGAAATGAAAATATCAATATAAACAATTATTAGTTCATAAAGTTTTGTGTGCTGATGTTTTAAATGTTATTTCAAAGAATTTTTAGATTAATGTTGTATTTGCTGCTTTTTGTGGACGATAAATTTAAAATACTTCTGTCGAAATAATCGTGATATTATAAAAATTGGGGGGGGGAGGCTGTACTTTTAAGCACCGTTACAAAGAAGAAGGTTTTTTGATTTGCAAACTCTATATTCCTTACAAAACTCTTACAAATAATAAAGACAATGGTAAAACAAAAACAAAAATTATAAGATAATAAATCATCAACATTCATACTGAGTTCCTGATTTTATATGTAATGAATACTTTGGATATGGTATCTATTAAAATGAATAGAATGTGTTCAAAAATTTCAATATCATATATAAAATAATTCTTAAAAGCCAACCTAATTCTTCAAAACTTTAATTTACGAAAATATTCTTCAATTTATCTTTCTTATAGTTAAAACTAACATCCCATGAATGAAATATCGTTATAAATGAATAAAGCATTTTTTAAGAAGAAGGTCAAGTGTTAACACATCAGCATCTAAGATTTTTGATATGACGATTCCACTCCAGTGACCTATTCGTTAGCAGCATTATTCTAGTCCTTCTAGTTGAATTGTGAGATGGAAAGAACTCTGAAGGGGAGAGAACGGATTGTGCAAAATGAAGTGATCCCCCGTCTGCTCAAATCCCTTCCGTCCCCACCTTCAACATTTGTCGGCTTCAGACATTAATCATTTGAAGAACATCTCCCTTTTGCTGACAGGCATCGAGTCCCTCTCACTGTGGCGAGCAGTTTTGGCGGGTTAGTACTGTAATTGGCGCTGGAAAAAAGCATTACTCTATGGGAATGTAAAATGAAAAATTACTTTCGATTTGATAGGATCAATAAATTTGAAAATATTCTGTCTCGATGTGTGGGAAATCTCATAAGCAAGAATCATGGTATGATTAAATTCAGTGCTGGGATATAAAAATAAAATATAAATGGTGCTTGAAATTTTTGGAAAATATAATTTCGGTATGATTGAAGGAATTTAATGAAGTTGTTTTTTAAATGTTAATATTTTTTATGACATTTATTTAAAGAAAACTATTTTTGGGTGTGTGGATCTACACTCTTTCTATCAGCCTTGCCCCCAAAACCATCCTGATATGTTTTGTCACTTTGAATGAGCTATATTTTTTCAATATGTCTGTAGGAAATTTACAAAGCATAATAATATGTGTTTTAAATTCCTTCTGAAGGTAATACCATAATTTAGAAATTAAAAATAAATATAACTGAAATTGGAGCAAAATTTATGAAAATAAGAGAATTATTATAATATATATCTTCTAAAAAAACAAGTATTGGAATTAAAATATATGCTAAAAAAACTTAATATTCCAGATTGTTTTATGTATTTTCTTAAGAAACACATATATTTTAAACTATTTCTACTTAAAACTGGATTTTGCATTCCTATTATTTGAACAAATATTTATGCCTATAAAACTGCATTTCACAGTTTTCTATGGTAGAAATATAAAAAAAATAATACTATATATCGAAATAACAACTTTAAAGGTAAGGGATAATACATTATATTGAAAGTATGGAAGGGGATAGAAAAACTTTCACCAGTTTTAGGAAGTTGTAGTTGAATGGGGAATGCTAGTGGAATTAAAAAAATTAATAGAAGTTCCAGACATGTATTTCAGTCCTATCGCGGAATTTTCGTCTAAACTTAAAATATGGAGATCCACATTTTCTTCCTTCCTAAAAACATATAAATGCTCAACTAAAAGCACCAGTAATAAGGTCCTTATCCACAGTAAAAGTACGAAGAATAAGTCAACTTTGAGTTTGTTCTAGGTTTAACTTCACTCGTTCTTGATACTGGTTGGAAAAATTTTCTCCTTGGAGATAGCCTTGAAGCTAAAAAAGGAGGACTTAGTGGAAAGAATCTGGAAGAAAGACAAACAAAAAGTGCATCGGGAATTTCTTCTTTCGAAAACAAAAGAGCTATATCTTAGCTCTTTACGGATTTACCAAGAGCTTTTCTACAGGGGCCTAGTGTTTAAAAGCAACAAAACCTATCTTTTCATTCGTACCATATATCGTGCTTATCTTTTGATCATACTTATAGAAAATAAAAACCATTGCATGTTTGAAAAACCTATTAGTATGATTAAGCCTTAGAAGCAATAACGTAATAACAATAAAAAATTGGACGATTATGATGGTTTAACGGCTTTGTTAAACAAAAGTCTTGACTGATTATTAAATCCCAAAAATTTTAATATCGCGAAAGTTTTCCAGAAAATCATGCATTTAATTTATCTTTGTCTATGCCGATGATTCTCAACCTCTTTTTTGCTATGGTACACTTTTAACAATTTAAAAATTTGGCGGTACATTAACAATAAAATACTTACCGTAAAATCCGGCGTATAACGCGCACCTGTGCTTTCAAGCTACATTTTTTAATTTTGAAGTATATTCGTAGTATAACGCGCACACCCTTTCTTTACGAAGGAACCTGCAATGTACGTTAGCAATGCTATTATATTTTAAAGCCATTTGTTAAAGATATCATCCAAGCATTTTTAAAAATATATTTCTAGAAGACCCTTGTAGTTCATAAGGTATGACATATCTTTTAAATAAACAATATTCCGATCTTTGTAGAAATCTAAATTTTTTTTTGCACATCTCTGTTCTTTTATTTTTGAAGTTATCATTTTTATACCCGGCGTATAACGCGCACCCTCAGATTTCGATGTAATTTTTTGTGTTAAAAGTGCGCGTTATACCTGGATTTTACGGTATATGTATTACTTATATATTATACTTATCTTATTTATCTGTAATACACTTCCATCTATCCATAAAAGAATAAGTTAAATGTACCATTAATGCCCTTAGTTTATTTCTATAAAATGGCGAATGATTAGGTTCCGGATTTCATTTTTATTCCTCAGAGTATAATTAATAATTTTTTAAAAATTTGGTGGCACACTTCAAGAATCACAGTGGCTTAGAATCACTGGTCTAAGCCAAAACTCCAGGTCTGAATTCTGTACGCATTATAATGTAAAAAAGGCTTCAATTTTCTCTAACCTCGTAACTTTGTAAGATATATTTTTTATAATACTGAGTCTGTAAAATTTAAAATAATTTTATAAAAAACTCATTATTTTTATTACTTCAACGTGTATTGTGAAAAACCCATCTAGCATTAGAGTATAAGAGACGAAACATTGAACACTTTTATATCAGTAGAAAAGGATTGAATCAATCAAAAATGAATAGTATATCAAAATATGCTGCTCTTTATAGGTTAAAAAAAGTAGAATAGGATAATAATTTTAAAACGTTTTTCTCTCTTTGAGAAAAGCGGTACGAATTTGTTGGTTATTCTTTAAAATAAGGCAATGGACATAACTTACAAAATAGGACAGAGCATCATCGTGTGATAAATTTTTTCTACAGAGAGATCTGAGATGACTTACAACAACTATTCAAGGGCAGATGAAGGTAACAAAATGCTAATAAAACAAAAATACTATTTCAGAAAAGAAATTGGGATTTCAATTATTAGTTATTATTTATAGAAAGTATATAAGTAAATATAAGATGATATCTCTTTCAGATGATTTGCTACTTGCACATGGTAGGTATATATATGTTGAAAGAAATCAAAACGTTAGGGATAATTTTAGTCTTATTATTACATCAGCGTTTTTTTAGAAAATATATAAACATTGAAATTTCTTTTAAACAGCAATGTTTTTCTTAAATTTTTACCCATTTAAGCTGAATGTTTACCTTATACAGAAAAATCTAGAAACATTATATCGATAGCGAGAAACTTTTAAATTTCAATTTAATATTTTTCATCGATTTTCTTAACCCCTTAACCGTACTGGCTACTGAAAGTTGGCCAAACTGGTTTGCCCGTATGCTGCATGAGCACTGATATTTTCTTTCTTTCGATGATTTGAGAGTATTTTTAATTCTTATGTTAATAAAACAGTGGTAGTATTTAAAAAAGGTAAAACAGTTCCAATATTGTGCTGAAATGCTTTCCTTTCGGTATTTTATTTGTTCTTCACACACACACACACACACACACACACACACACACACACACACACACACACACACACACACACACACACACACACACACACACACACACACACACACACACACACACACACACACACACACACACACACACACACACACACACACACACACACACACACACACACAAAAAAAAAACAAAACAAAAAACCAAAAAAAAACAAACACAAACACAAAACAAACAAAACATTTTTAAAAAATTTTTAAAAAAAAATCAAAATTAAAATTAAAAAAAAACCTTTTTTCTTTTTCCCTATTAAGTACAGTGTTTAATTATAGGCAAAAGAAAATATGTCTTTTCTTAAATTCCATATCATTTCACATAATTTACAAAAATAATTAAAATTGCAAATTAATACACATAGTTTCATACTGAAATATTATGTTAAAACTGTTCAGAAATTAAAATTAAAATGCAACTTCCTAAATTTTATTAACGAGTAACTTTATATAGAGAAAACTAATATTAATGCTTTGTTCCTATTATCAGCGGTTGTGATTTATCAAATCAAACTTCTATCTTGCCCTTACCAATTTCCTTTCCCTATATTCATAGCTAATGAATTCGGATTTAGTTTAAATCATGTAAGTTTCAATAATGGTTCAGAGCTTGCCTATCTAAAAGATAATAAATATATTTAAGTGCAAAGGTTTTTTTTGTATCATTTTCGTTCTTTAAAATAAATAAAAGTGCATGTATAAATATTTAAAAGGAGTTGGTTAGGGAAAATGATAGGATGAATCTGGGAAGGGATATAACTTCATTTTCGTGTTACAATCCTTCCAATTAGAGGTATCATTTGCTAAAGATAATTACTACCTATCCAAAACATCACATTAGGGGCCCTCGGAAAAACCCTGAATCATTACTGCATTTGATCTGTTAACAGTTTGGGAAAGTCTAGATTGGAAAAGGGCTTTTTCCCCACACGAAAGAAAATTCAGATGAAACACTGGTATTAAATAAATGGTATTATTTTGTATTAAGCTGTTCCCAAAAGCTTGTTTTTATTAATTTCATTGTCCAAAAGAGAGAAATATGAAAATAAATTTAAAAAGTAAATTCATTAAAATCAGAGCATAATTAAATCTTACTGGCGTTACATGGTTAAAATATAATTTTCCCTCTAAAGAAGAAAAAATATATTATAAAAAAAAATTATTATTTCATATAAATACAGTTTGGGAAATGTTTAAATTCCCCAAAAATAATTCTATATAAGCAGAATATACTTTTAATATGAATTTATTTTTAAATAGTAGCAGTATTATTAAGATTGGGTCCTTAGAATCTATTTTACTCGTTTATAAGTAACTGAGTAGGTTGTACCGGACACCTAAGTTTCGATTATATTATAAAATACTTTTACAGCTTAGTTGTGTGGATAATATTACATTCCATACGAAACTTTACTGTCCTATACAAACATCTCTTAAAACACAATTTTCTCGATAAAATATCAAGTTTTTTTCTTCTTTTTTTTATACTTTTTATAAACATTGCATTCTTTTCAATTTTACTTGTAGAGGGTTTTAACAGACCTAAAAACTGTGTAAGGATAGAATTACTTTTGGTTTCACAAATATGATAGACCTTGAAACTAAGTTAACACATGATAAAAAGGATTAAAACATCTTTTTCTTTTCTTATTTAGATGATTTTTTTTCAGAAGGTTCTTCTTAGCTGCATGTATTCTTTCTTTTTTATATCTTCTTTCTTTCTTTCAAGTTCAGCTTTGTATGGGGAGAATCGAGGCTAGAATTTCACATCTCCTCTTAGTTTTGTTTTGATTTTAATTTCATATCTAAACTACTTGAAAGTTATGGTATCTCACTGCTCTTCTAAAGTATTTTCAGGTGCAGTTGCTTAGAGAGAATCCTCAATAAGATATAGTATGTGTTTGTGTATGTGTGATTGTATAAACATTCTGTAAATTATATAATGTTCTTGGAAACATCTTAACATTTTTGAAACACGCTTTTTTTGCTATCTCATTACCTTCGACAAAACCCTTTATTTGATCTACTAGCTTTTGGGAACATAATATCTTTCACACGCTTCTCTAATTGCCATTTCCATCGTTTTTACTTTTTCTACAGATTCTCTTCTTTTCATCTACACATGTCATTCTTAAAAACAGAAAACTTCCTTGGGAAGGAAGTTTTTATTTATATCAAACCATGTCCGTTACAATTCGTTACACCTCTGTCCGATATAACCTGAACATCATGGAAATAAACATTGTTACCAATTGTGTATTAGAAAAATTAAAGAGATTTAGGGCCAATCATTTTAAAGCATAATACATGCGGTTTCCAACAATAAATCAAAATATCTTGCATTCATTTTTAGGCAAGCTGTGTCAAGCAGAAATTATTTCCGTTTACTCAAGGAAAAATTAAAAAATTCTACCATGTACCGACAATACTAAAGCTTGATTTAGTATGGCGGCATCTAAACTTTCTTCCTTTACCCAACATGATGGTTTCTTGTTAGGTGTTTCCATCTACAGCTGTCCTTCTCAAACTTTCAATATTTATAACCCAATATTCACTCATAATTCTCATTACAACCCCCCTTCCCTCCATACAATAACAATGTATTGAATTCAATAATAATATACTTTGACGCTAAAGCTACAGCACGACTTTTACATAAGCGTCTCCCTCAGTCAGTGCGTTAATTGCTCCGGACGTATATATACGTCTTTCCGAAGTACGAACTTTTCTGTGCACTGCTATCCATAAAATTATTCCGAAGGCCTTAGAATGCAATAAAATGACCTTGACACAGTGTTTGCGAAGGAATTACTTATTTTAGAGAATTTGCTTATTTATTTCTTTTCTCTCTCCCCCAATATACCACTTACGCACGCTTACGTGGAAAACGGTGGTATTGGGGAACGAATCGCGTAACTTTTAATTGGCAGTTAAGGGATAAATTATAAACCGCACAAATTACCCAGATAAGTGTTAATTTTTTTTTCACTGGTAATTATTAAACTTGTTCTAAACTTAATATTGTTAAATTAATTATAAAATACATCGTGCAGTACTGATACATTTATAACATTATTATATCAGTGTAAATGTGTATTTTTTTATTACGTCAGAATGTATTTTTGTTTGTTTACTTTCAGTAAATTAATTTTTTAAAAATAATCTTTTGTTTTCGACTTTTCAATATGCTCGTGCCCCCCTTGTTGGATTTTCCCGCCCTCCTAAGGGGGCGCGCCCCACAGTTTGAGAAACGCTGATCTAAAGCAAATGTTAGAAACAATGTTTGTCCGATACTAGGCACTATCTGGTATTATCCAACATTCCTCTATGTGCCAGACTGAAAAAAAGCCTATAGCTTTCTAAAATTAATATATTTGTAATTTTTATGTTTATCACGTTAAATGTTCCTTTCTACAAAAATATATATATTTATACTATCTATATTGTTACCTTAACACGAACGTTCGTGACAAAATGACAAGCGCCGCTTTAATTGCTAAGATGAAGCGTGATATCCCGGCCAAGTTCGTAACAAAATAATTAAATAATTGAATTTAATAAATACACATAGAAAAACTCCAAATAAACTCTATACATGTTAGTTGGTAATGACATTTATGATTAAGTTAACTAACTAACACAGATATAGAGATGTAAATTAACACTCAACATATTACAATTATAAATTTTTAAAAAATTAATAGGGTAATCCCGTTTTAAACAGTATATTATAAATTTTAAAAAATATTAATTTTATTTGTAACTTAAATAACAAAATAAGAGAATTACGCTACATATAAGTAAGAATTATATTCCTATAAATCGAATAAAAAACTATCCAAAATGGAGCTTAATAATGTTGGAAATGAAGTATCTTTTTTTTATCAAAAATGTTACTATTTAATTTACGATCCATAATATGTAAAGTTGTATCCAGATATTTACTAGTTAACTCTAACCATTACTCTAACCATTTATCTACTTATACAAATAGATTCCTGATATAAAAATTTTATGTTCTATTTATTTATACGAGACTTTTTTCACCACTTTTATATCGGAATTTCTTATGCCTTTCCAATTAATTTAATTGTTGAAGTTTGATCTTTATTTATATGTAATTAATAGTTATAAACACACGAGTTCTAGCCAAAAGTTAAAAAAGAGTTAAATAAGAAATAAAGGCAGCCTTTAGATGCTTTTATAAAATATATTCTCAACAAAAGTATTCGCATTAAGCATTTTAGTGAATAACAATCTTCTTATTCAATAAGAATCATAATAATGAAATTACCGTTGTATGGAAACAATGTGTACATCCAATGCCTTTGCTGTTACTGAGGAAAAGTAGGAAGTTTTCTAATCGCAATTAAAAGCAGCGGAATCAAAGCTATTGTCTTGGAAAAATTCTCGCCAGTTAAATTCTTTTACAGTTGACTGACTCCAGTAGAAAATTCGACCTGGATTACTTAGTGGCTCATATAAAACTGCTTTCTGTTTCTCTTTTAAGGAAAACTAGGCGTAAACTCTTCGTGGAAGCGTTGTATTCTAAGCTGAGTATTTAATTTGTTCATTGATATTTTTAGATTTTCATTTCCTTTAATTAAAAGGTTCATAAATTTAATAAATATGTTTTCTTATTAAGGAATAAGTTTTCCATGGAAATCTTTTAAAATAAAAATGGATTATTGCTGTTGAAAAATTCGAGTTGATTGTGTTACTTCCAACAATGTTTTATGTTGTTTGGTTATGTTCATTTTTCTACAATCTGCCTGAATTTTAATGCATGGCATGATATTCAAATCCTATGAATACATTATTAGCAAATATTCAAACAAAAGAATATTATAAATAGAAAGAGATTTGAAGGAGGAGGGACTCTTAAAATCTTTCATTTTCCAATTCTTGCATTTTTTGACTTTTTTATGAATAAAAGATGCCTTCACGTGTTTTTGGTACTGGATTTTTGTAAGCTCAGATTTTATAGCTTTTTCCTTTAATTAATTCCCGTGAAATAAAATTGAAGTAATTTTATTTGTTATTATAAGAAAAACCAGTACCTCAGAATTTTGCCATTCCAGTTTATGTGAATGATTTCAGTATTTTTAGAAATAAAACTATGTAATTATGCATGAAATTTTTTTAATTAAATAGTTGCCTTACTTTCTAAATGAATTCAGATAATTCTATTTCAGTATGTTAGGTATTTATTCAACCAACGCAATGTAAAAGAAGATTAATTTTGTTTTAAAATGTTGTTTGTTTAATTTTACTCATTCAAAATCAATGAAATAAAGTATAGCATAAAAAGCAGAGTATATATATATATATTAAAAAATTTCTTTTATGAAAAAAATGTGTATTTTTAATTTACAGAAATTTTAATATGTATGACACTTAAGAATTAACTGCGAATTAAAAAAATTACAAGCAGCTCTTCTATGGTAGATCTAAAAATACTTAATTAAAATATAATGCAGTAATTTGTGTTGAGTATTTTAAAAGCATTATAATTTTTAAAAATTTAAGTATTTTTTTAAAAAAAATATCACGTTATTTTAATGGGTATGTTTAAAAATTTCTCTTAATATTAATTATTAAAGCACTTTGAAACTAAATACTTAAGGAACAAAGGTTTAATATATTGTTAAATAACACCGCATTACTTATTTTATATGCCTAAAGCATATTGATAAAATTATTTAAGTATTTAATTATTTTTAGTTTTTCGATAGCTCTAAATTTGTTTTTGTACGTAAAATAGACGAAAAGTATTGAACATTTAGTCAAATTCAAATACGCAACAAGTACTAAGTATTTATGTTATGTATTTCTACAAATAAACTGTATGACATGGAAAATTCAACAACAAAAAGGAGCGGCCAGAAAATGATGCAAATTTCAGGTTAGGAGGCTTACATCACCAATTAATGCAAATGATGTGAAATACGCAGCTTCCAGCCATACGTTAAGTTGGATACATGGGAAGGAACCTGCAGAAGTGGCAATATTCGTGCCGTAATTTTGCTGCAGAAGTTATTGTGAGGAATTTATTCTCGTCTCAGAAAACACTTTTAATGGCAGAGAATGCAGGCCATCATTAACGGAGATTATTCCATCAGTCAGATGATTTTACGAGGGGCATGATGATTGGACAGAGAGATGAGGCATCATTAGAGGTTATTCCATGTCAGATTGATTTTACGAGGGCATGATGATTGGGCAGAGATCGGTTAGCCTTCCGTCAAATCTTAGTTAACGCCTCCTATTGCGTTCATCATTTGTGGCAAAAATTTTTGGGACAAGGAAGATCAAAGAGGTGCCTATGTGGCCAGAACGACATCATCACGCGTGGATCGACGCATCCTGTGAATCTAGTAGCGCCTGTTAAGAAGACTGTCATTGCACATACAACTCCATTGAAATAGTACCGGGCTAGAGCAACGTAGACGTTGGAATGGTACTAAGTCTTGTTTTCTGAGACGAGTCAGGCATCTGGTCGACGTGTACGAATGCGGCACCTACATGGTGACAAGCCCAATCTGACGACATTTGCGGAACGCTCCATTGAAACGTTATTCTTATGTTTTGGGAGTTCGCTATCACGTCCCTTTGGTTCACATTTAAGGCACTATGACGGTCCAACATTACGTGGATGATTCTTTCCCCAGTAAAATATCCTTACCATAGATAACGTCAACTACACTGCACTTTTTATTGGACATGTACATGTAAGGTGAACCTTCATCTTTCTTTCCTGATCTTTCCCCGATTGAACACATCTGAGATGCAATTGGACGCTACGCATGCCCTACTGCCACCGTATTCAGAGGAGGAACGGTCACAAATGAGTGAGGACGAATTCTGGGCTCTCATTAACTCAGTACCTAAATATGTAGCTTCGTGTATCGCCTTCAGAGAAGGTCCTACAACCTACTGAGCTGGCAGTGTTTTCTCTTGTGATATGAGTATCATTTCAAAATAAACATCACTTATTGTTCGTTACTGTCTTTGTTTGCCGAGTTCTATCACTTTCAGTCCACCTTTTCTAGGTCTTACATTTTCAACGTCACGTTATATCTATTAAAAATATTTTTAAATCAACTGTAGCTTTTTTTTGTTTGAATTAGTTCAAAACAAACGCAATCTCAAATAATGAAAATTTTAATGAGGTTTTACGTAAATATAAATATTAAAAAGAACGAAAAAAAATTGGAAATTTTTTAAATGATATGACCTTAAAAAACATAACACTTTCAGTCAATACTATTAAATTATTTCATAGAATAATGAAGTAGAAATATTTATTTATAAGTTAACCTTATCATGAAAATATTTAAAGAAATTTTATTCAGTACTAAATAGAAAACTTACATGCTACCTCTTAGTTGTAAAATTCAACATTGTTTTAAAGCAAATATTTTTTTAGATCATGAAAAATGTCAAAACCTTTCTTATATAATTCTTCATATAATGGAATTATTTTCCTTTTGAAAAAAAAGAGTATTTGCTTTTTCTTATATCGAAATTTAAAAATTGTCATAAATTTGTTAAATACCATGACGATTATTCTTTTTAAAATTAAAGTTATCGCATATATATATATATATATATATATATATATATATATATATATATATATATATATATATATATATATATATAATGACGTTATGAATTATAAGCTATATATCTAATTATTTTGATCTACCTCAATAGTAATTTACACTTCATGTATTCACAATGTGTAAGAATATTGAAATGATGTAAAAAATGAGAGCAAACACCTTACTTGAGTTATTTGAGGGCAACAAGCTGCGTAATGGTGACATACACTGAGGCTATCAGGAAAATATTTTATCAGAGTTCCATTAATTGATTGTTTATTAGCGTATAAATTAGACAGAACATGAGGGGTATTGGTGACGGATTTTATAATTATGAGCCACGGTCAAATGATGAGAACATCTGAAGCGGTTCCTCTCGTTTCTGACTTCCACGCTACGTTAGTGACAGAACTTTGAGCCCTGATAAATTTAATGTACCCCAACCTAGCTATAGAGCCGATCTTTAGTGAAATAAACTTTTAAACCTGCAGCTTAAATGAACCATCGCCAACTGCCACGATCATGACTACAACTCCAATGCTACTTAAGTGATCATGGTTCCAAAAATATAAGACGAAACATCACCTATGTATTTAGGGTATCCAACTACGTTCGGAACCGTGATTTTGCAAAAGCGTATAAATGGATAATATTTATGATATTTAGTGTCACTTATGTTAGAAAATGTATATAAAATTATTTTAAGAATAGTATGACAATAAAGAATTATTTAAGTATAATACTTTGACAAAAAATGAACATAGAATGACCCATTTTCAAAATATTCTCTTTCTTGCAAAAAATGCTTCTATTATAATAATATTTTGCCTGTATATAGCTCAAATCTCTGTACAGAGGCTCAACTAGAATTTTTGAAATATATAACTTAGAAGTGGGTTTATCCATGTTTTTCGAAAACAGAGGGGAGAAATTTTAAGAAAACGCCGGTAATTATTTCAATAATTAATTGTAACTCTGAAAATAATGTGAATTTTTCAAAAATCACAGTTGAACCTTTGTACAGAGGTCTGAGCTATATACAGGCAAAATATTATTATAATAAAGCATTTTCCAAAAAAGAACATTTTGAAAAAAGGTTATTCTAAGTTAATTTTTTGCCGAAATAGTGTATTTAAATATTTTTTTTTTGTCAAAATGTACTTAAAACAATTTTATACATGTATTCTAATCTAAGTGACACTAAATATCATGAAAATTATCCATTTATGCGGTTTTTTAAAATCACGGTTCCGAACGTAGTCGGATACCTTAAGTCACCATGGTTCCAAAAATATAAGACGAAACATCACCTATGTATTTAAATGATTTTGAAAAGTATGAGTCTATGAACGATTACAATAAATTGAAAATAAAATCTATTTCTAGGCACATTATTTGAAAAGTATCTATTCTAAAGATAAATGCTTATTTAATACAAGTTTGATAACATTTTTCTATGTACCGTATACAAAACTATATATTTTCAGCATTTATTTATTTTATTTAAGTAGGATTTATTTTTATGTGAAACAGAAATAAGAATAATTTGGAAAAAATGGGCAATTGTGAAAAAGAAAATGTTTTATTACCTTTGCTTAGAATTTCATTTAAAATAAGCTACGGTATATGTTAATGAGCTGTTTTACTAAATATCAAAGAAATCAATTGACTGTAAAAAAAAGTAATATTCATGCAACACATAATAAATAAGAAATCATATTTCGTGACTTATTTTGTAGTTTCATTTCTTAGTTTTGTCTGCACATTGAAATTTCAATAAATGGCGGATATCTATGCGTCCCTTTAACTTTCAAGTTATTTTGATGATTTGAGTACATAGTCAAATGGCTTATTGCAAAAATCAAATGTTTAGTACAAAATAAAATATACTTAGTAGTTAAAATTGATATTTTTAATTACTTGCATAAAAATTTTTTAGATTTTATAGCAACTGCATACTCTTTTGAAGTGGGTGCCCACAGTGTGGCAGTGGTAAAGTTCGCTTCTAGTGGAGCATTATTTTACAAAAAATATAATAAAAGTAAATACCTATTAGGCTTAATAATTCAGTTTTGTGTGGTATAACTGGAAAAACCTTTCCAAGCACAGACTAATACAGCGATTATTACACTAGAATTGTGTTTCCTTCCTTATCTTTTTCCATTTACGTCTTTTTTTGAATTAAAAACTTTACAGTGTCTTGTAGGATGACGTTTTGAAGGAATTATGGGATATAAAATGTCGTGCAGTAAGGCGTGTAGGGTTATCTACTGTAGGTGGTCTACCAGAATTCTTTTGTCCTAAAGTTGTATCCTCATACATATGTAAGCTCTTCTACAGCTTGAATTCGATATTCTAAAATTGTAATACGTTTCCCAACTTCATTTTTAAAGAGTAAAAAGAAAAAAACACCTATTACGATAAAAATATTTTTAAGAATAAGGTAGTATTAAGAGCTCTCTCAGGATATTTTACAGGTCTTAGTGTCTATCAAGTATTATATTTTTGAATTTTGTAAGTGCACTTATTGGAAAAAACATGACTTTAAGAGAATTCATCTAAAATACGTATAGACATATAGGAAAATAAAATAAACAATATATTTATAAACTATTACACTGCTTGCGGAAATGTTTATAGAAAATAAACATTTGGTACCAAAAAAAAAGATCATTTTAAAATATATATATTGAAACAACTATAAATAAGATTTTCTCTTTACAAAAATACTCATTGAAACGTGACAAATCATTTTCAAATCAGAAATAACTTTTTAGAAGCAGCCATGCTTTATTAGTATGGTATCTGAGTAATTTTCCAATTTTATTGACATTCTATCTTCCTTCCTCTAACAAAATTCCCAAGACTTGAATTTCTTTTACAAATAGTGACTTTTATGCCAATAGCGTGAAAATTTTGCAATCACTTTAAAATCTTGGCAACCCTACCAAAAGATATTCCAGAACGTGACATAGTGTTTACTTATGTGTCGTCTTAACTTTTAGTTTTATTTTAAGGATAAATTTTAAACATTTTGTGAACTATAAATGAATAGTATTTCTTTGAGAAAATTCCTAGACAGTGTTATCTGTTGAACAAGTATCAATGAAATAAAAAATATCAAGTTATATAGAAATCTTTTAAGACTATGTTATGAATTTTCTTAGAAAATGAATTAACTAGTTTAGGAAATAGAAATGTCATAATGGATTTAATAGTTTAGAAAATATGGGATATACAGATTTTAAAAAATATAAATGACGCAGGGAGAATAAAATGTGAGACATCGATAATTAAAATAATCTTTTTAGCATACAGCAGTGATCGGTTAATTAACTTAAAGTGATCGGGTAATTAAGTGACTACGTTCGGAACCGGGGTTTCGCAAAAGCGTATAAATGAGTAATTTTTTTTCATATTTAGTGTCACTTGAATTAGAATGTACATAAAAAGTTGTTTTAAAAATATTAGTTCAAGAAAAAATATTTAAATGCCATCTTTTGTCAAAAAGACATATTTTTCAAAACATTAACTTCTTATGAAAAATGGTTCTTTGATAATATATTTTGTGTACATATCTAAGACATTTGTACAGAGATTGAACAAAGAGTTTTTAAGGTGTATAATTTAGGAGTGGATTTATTCATATATTAATACATCAAAGCAGAAAAAATTTAACAAAAACACCGGTTATTATTTCAGTTGTTTTGTTGTTTTGTTTTTCAGTTGATTGTAATAAATTTTAAATCAGGCTCTTTATAGAAGTCCTAGCTATAAAATATTATTAATATAGAAGCATTTCTTATAAAAGGAGAATGTTATTTTTTTTTTTGCCAAAAAACTGCATTTAAATATTTTTTTTTCTTGTAATAATATTCTTAAAACAATTTTCCGGGTAGGGGAGTGATGCACGTTAAATCTGTCAAGAGCTCAAACGTCCTCCCATTGGTGTAGTGTGGTAGTTAGGAGAGGGGAGTGCCAGCTCAGGTGTTGTCCACGTCACTTGACCATGGTTCAAAATTACGTGGTCTGTCAACAAAAGCCCTCGTGTTGCTGAACAGTGCGACGTTAATATTCTCTCACTCACTTAAAACAATTTTATATGTTTATTCTAATTCAACTGACTCTAAATATATATATATAAAAATATTCATTTACACGCTTTTACAAAATCAGGATTCCGAATGTAGTCAGTCATTTTAAAGCATTTTCATAAATATATTTTGTTACTAGTGAAAAAATGTGTGATTTCACTTTCATAAATAATGAATATTAATTTTAAATGTTGAAAAATTTAGTAAAAAAAATATTGTACTTTGAAACAATAATAGGTGCTTTTTATGCTTATTTTATAATTGTTTTATTTGAAATTGAACAATTGTTTAATATCTATGCTCGCTTTAGATTTAGTTTTAATTAATTCTATTTTAGGGAAGATTGTTTTATCTTAGTAATTCTGTTACTTTCATTAAAAAATATAACTTAATCATTTATTGTCATTACTACAATGCTGTTAATTTCATTTCATTGATTTAATTCTATAGTAATAAAATCATGTAATAAAATTTTTTTTAAAGTCAATTCCTGCTTCGTTAGAAAAACGTACTGGCGTCATCTGTTGCAACTAGTAGTAACAACAACAGAAATAACGCAGAATAAATTTTAAGAGGACACAGTACGATTCAATTGACCAAATTGGTAAAAAAATCAAATTTAATTTTTTTAGCCTAAATTATTCTATATATATTTTTTTCTATAACCTCACAAAATTTGAAAGCTCTAAACTTAAAAAACGAAAATTATGATAGCTTTCTCGTTCGTTTTATTCACATCTCTATGGCAAATCAAAACTTTAAACTGACTTATCTCAGAAAGATAAAATAACTAGATTGTCTTCATTTAAAATGCTAAGGCTTTTTTTCTATTGCGCATAATGCTTTGAATTTTTTTTACCTATTGCTAATAGTACATGTAACAAAAGTGGGTATGCATTTTTGAATCAAAGCACTATTTATTTTTTTAAAAATAATTGAGCTCAGAATCCATACATTTTTTAAGGAATTTTCAATAAACATTCATAAAAAGAAGTATTGTATGAATACTAATAACATTAATGCAAAAACCATACCAACTTTAATAATACATAGTTTGACGTACTTGTAAATCAAATTTCATGCCTGTACGTAAATTTTTGTAGGAGGAGTAGCATTTTAAAATCACTTCACAAATGTTTTTCCTTAAAAAATTAGATGGCTAGCTTTTTATGAAATTTTGAGTACATCTGTTTAACATAGTATACATACATAGGAGGTAACCAAAAAAGTTTTAAAAATGCTTAAAATTAAAAAAAAATGCGTAAATCGTACCATGTCCCCTTAAATTGAAAAATAAAATTTAATTAATGAATTTATATTTGAAAAAAACTGTATTAACATGAAATGTCATCCACTACAAGTTCTTAAGCAATTGTATTTGAACAAGATTATATATATATATATATATATACATAGAGAGAGTGAACTATAATAGTAGGAATTGAAAAAACAAGTTTGATGAAATATTCTGCTCATGGAGATAATAAAATCTCGTGAATTGATCATGAGAAATCAAATTCTTTTTTTTTTTTTTTGTTTTATTAAACTTATACAAAAAATATAAATTTTTCAAAAAAAGTTATGTACTTGGAAGTAATTTAAAGGAACGGAAAAAAAATAAGAATTTTACTAATTGCTGTAAAACATGCATCAAAAAATTTACACACATAAAACAGATAGTAAATTCTGTATTTTTCCAAATTCCAGCTTCCATCATTTTTCTCTGGATAAAACAACTTCCGACTACTGTTATGGTTTTTTGCGAACTATTTATTGTGACTTTATTAGTAAATGCTCATGAACTTTATACTTTAAAAGATCGAGCGTAATAATATAACAAATTTTTAATGGGCTTTGTCTAATGTCTACTCTCTGACATTTAGATGATAAATTCAGCTATACTTTTAAGAAAAATTATGACATTTTAAAAATTCTGTCTTCTTTGATTTTGATTTGTTTGAAAACTTTGTAAAAGTTCTTTTCATACTTTTCATTTGTTCTAATAAGGTTGGATATTTAATTTATATTTTTAGATCTATTCTATCAGTATAGATTTGTTTCTTACAAAGTGTTCTTGCCTGTTTATTTAAATAAAAGTCCCTATAAGTTTCAGTAGAATTCTCCAGTTAGGTCTCTATATTTTTATAAAAGTAAAGAATTATCTTCTTGCAGAGACACATAAAATTAATACATAAAAATATAATTAACAATTAACTTCAAATTAGAATTCTCAAGTATTCTTAAAAGTTAAAATATAGATCTTTACATCGGCATATAAAGCTCATTAAAATTTTATGAGGTTGAAATCTAGGAAATATTAATTTAATAAAATGACGTAACTTTTTATTTGCTACATTTATTCAATAACATAAATTTCAATTAGTACTTATTTAATTAATAGCATTAAACATTTATTATACGTAACCAGTTTTCATAAAAATTATAATTTTAAATGTTTGTATAAGAATGCCTACTGATTCGTTTAACCAATTAAGAGAGTAATGAATGTATTGTTTTCTAAGAAAAAAAAATTGAGCTCAGAATTAATTTCATTACTCAATAAAATAAGAAATAACCGACGATAAATTAAATAAGTTAGGATTTTAATGTATTTTATTTAAGCCAATTTATTGTATGTCAGTGAAAACCGTATACATGATTTTATATAGTAAATTATAGTATATTAAACCTTAAATTCATAGCATACACCTTTCTAACAATTTAAAAAATGAATTTTGTATTTTCATTGAAATTATCTTATTAAGGTACCCGATTACATTCGGAATCGTGGTTTTGAAAACGCGTATAAATGAACGTTTTCTGGTATTTAGTGTCACCTCTGAAACAAAATATACAAATAAAATTGTGTTAAGAATATTACTACAATAAAAAAATATTTAAATGTAATTTTTTATCAAAAAATGAAGAAAGAATAACAGTTTCAAAACATTATTATTTTATGGAAAATGCTTCTATAATAATAATATTTTGCTTATACGAGGGCTGTTCAAAAAGTAATAAGACTAAATTAAAATATATATATATATATATATATATATATATACATTTAATCGTCATCATTTACATGGTCTTTTTCAAAATAACTTCCGTGGCACGTAATGCATTTATCCCAACGTTCTGTCCACTTCTTAAAAACATGTAAAAGTCCGTTTTGTGAGAGCTTTATCAAAATCGCCTCCACAGCCTTTACACATACTTTGTTGCTTGCAAAACGTTTGCCTCGTAATGGTTTCTTAAGTTGAGAAAACAGCCAAAAATATCTCATGGAGTTTTATCAGGACTGTATGGAGGGTGTGGTAAAATCTCTGCGTCGTTCTGCTGCAAAACATCCAGTACGCAATGAGCAATATGTGGTCGGATATTGTCATGGTGCAATAGGAAGCCATTTCGGAGCAATGGACGTTTCCTTTTAACGTGCAGTATCATTGTTCGCAGGACATTCACGTAGTACGAGCCTTTTACGGTAGTACCGGGTTCGACAGCGTGTTGTTACACAATTCATTTATAATCAAAAAAATTAAGATCATAACTTTACCAGCCAATTTCACAGTTTTTGCTTTCTTGGGAGTAGGTGAAGATGGATGTTTCCGTTCACTGCTTTGTTGTTTTATGGTTGGATCAATAATACAACCAAGCTTTATCTGCTGTGACGAAGTGTTTTAAGATATTTCGCCTAATTGTTTCAATCTTTAATCATATCGTATTATATCAAAGGTCTCCGATGCTGATTTTTGCAGATTTTTTGCTTCCATCTCGACAACTGGTCGAGTCGCGTAGGCGCCCGCAAACACCCTTCAGTTCGAGCACATGATACTCAAGAACATGAGTCTGTACACTCCATCTATCGGTAGCTTTTGTTAATACAGACAACAAAATTTTCTTATGTCACAGAAATTAACATTTCGATGAGTGGTTTCGTGGCAGTAAAATTAGCCTTACTACTTGTTGAACAGTCTACGTATATCGCTAAAACTGCTCTACATAGCCTGAATTAGAATTTTTGAAATATAATATTTTGAAGTGGATTTATTCAAATTTTAGTACATTAGAATAGATAAATTTAAAAAAAAAACATCACAGTTATTAATTAAATTGATTGTAATTCTGAAAATAATGTGATTTTTTAAAATTTCTAGTTCAGGCTCTATACAGACGTCTAATATATACATAGGCAAAATATTATTATTATAGAAGCATTTTCCATAAAAGGAGAATGTTTTGAAAATATGTCATTCCTTCTTCATTTTTTGTAAAAAAAAAGCATTTAAGTAAATTTTATTGTAATAATTTTTTTAAAACAATTTTATTTGCTTACTTTAATTCACGTGACACTAAATATAAAAAAGTTATGCATTTATATATTTTTTCAAAATCACGATTCCGAACGTAGTCGGATATCTTAATGAGCAATGATATGTAAAACAAATTTCTAAATAAGCAAAAAAATCACACATAATTCACATAATGAATATTCACGGTATTAAAAGTCTTAATTCTTAAAATAAAGATTTTATTAATAATGAAGAAGTTTTCCATCCTTTTTTTGAGTATTATGCCTAACAGTTATTCGCTTCCTGTAAAAAAAGATGAATAGCTCCAGCTGATACATCCAGGGTTTATATTGACGCTTATTTTGCCTCCAAGATAAGTTCATTTAGATCCAATAAGAACGTTGCTGAACTATTTACACGGCTAGAACTTATCTTTCATAATTGAAGGATCGAACGTCACAGCAGAGGGTTCAGCACCAATCCCCTAATCGATCATTCTATACGTCACAGTTTGACGTATCGCACGCTGGGGGATAGTGTGACACTGAAAATTAGACCTCCTGCTCTATTATGAAGGCATGAATAGAATAATGTATTATTATCTTCAGACATTATGACACTCTTTTTTCTTAATGGATTCCCTTTATTCCAAATTAAAATATTTAGCCTTTGGATGGGGAATAGGATTTTATTTAATCTTTTTAGGTACATTGCTTTTCACTGGGTCTGAAAATTTGTGGAACTTAGCCAAGCGTTATTCATATTTTTTTTTATTTGGTCAAATGTTTATCTACAGTTTATATGAAACCGAATCATGTGTTTGTGGAATTGTTTTACTTTTATAAAGACGCAGATGTTCAAAAACTTTGTGAATGATATTTCGCTGTATAAGAACACCTGCTTCTAAAGTTATTTAAGAGTAAGCAACTACCCAAACTGTGTATGCTTCTGGCAGCTCGTATTACTTGTATATTCTAAAGATATATAACGTTAAAGAATTCTCTAAGAGGCTTACTTTTTTCACAAAATCCAATTGAAATTCCAAGCTCGCATTACTTTCACAATTCGATTTTAAGGAACTCTGTGTCTAAGAATTGTAAACAGAGATTCTAAAATACAAAAACATTTTATTTTCGAGTGTAAGATGCTTTGACAGAAAATATTAAAAATCTTTAGTATACATGCCTTTTTATAAATGTATTACACTAATTATAAAATTTGCATAGTTATAAATTAGTTTCTAGAAAAAAAAAGCAAATTAGAATACATTTCTTGCTGCAGTTATATTGTGGTAAAAATGCGAGTACAGTGTAATATCTTTTATATTTATTATATATATGTATGTATGTATGTATGTATATTGTCACGAAGATTCTTGGAGTAGAACAGGTGACAATACAACGGTTGAATAGAGCAATGGGAATTTATTGAATGCAAGAAGGCAGGCGTGATCTACTTGATCGTACACCAGACGAATTGATCCCCAGCTCGAGGAAAGCAGCTTAATATGATACAGCTTATATGTAAATGTAGTGTTTCCAGGTTTGAACAAAGACATTTTGTTGGCAGAATAAGTAAATTTGTTTTGTTGAATTGATTGATGAGGAGACATGACGCTATTTTAAAATCAACAAATATCTTGTTACGTTTGAAAAACAATCAAACAATTATCAACACACAAAGAAAGATATTAACACGCACGGGGTTTGTGCATGGCATTCACAAACAAAAAGCCTTTGTTTTATCAAGAGATCCTGTTCTTTAATACTGATGGTTAACCGGAAGCTATTAAAACCATATGATTTCCGGTAAAGGCTTTTTAGATTGGTCCAGATACTCGGAGGGCCGGCTCTAGTAGATTTGCCACCTCGGACAAAATTGGAAAATGCCGCCCCTCTCTCCAAAGAAAAAATTATAATTAAAATAAAATCAATTGTTCACATACATACGCAATGATAAAACTTCAGTAATTCCAGGGAACAAAAAGCAGCATAACTACATACAAACACACACACACACACACACACACACACACACACACACACACACACACACACACACACACACACACACACACACACACACACACACACACACACACACACACACACACACACACACACATATTATTTTGAGTCTTAAAAAATTCAAAATAATTCGAAATTAAGGACGCAATTACTTATTATTTCAAAAGAGTAAAATATAAGAGAAGGAATCATCCATTTCAGCAGGCCAATTTCTTCGAAAAATAGTTTGGTGGGGATCACAAACGTTTGTTTTAATGTATAGTTACTGCACTCAAGACTAAAATGAAACATTTCCTGAGGCTCTCTATCTATCAAAACCCCTAATTACCCATGTCCCCTTTTGAATAGCGGACATCGTAAGGGTGAAAGGAATGTCGTTTGCGACCTCACTCCGGGATGGGGAAAAAGTTACTATAGTGAAAGATGTGTGTAAACATATATATTAAATTTCATAAGTTAATATATACTCCCGCCTCGAACCCTTCAAGTTTCAATATAAAAGAAAACTCTCAATAAAAAGTGCAAAATAAAGAAATACGATCCGTTAAATGAAATACCAAATTCACACCCAATAATATTTCAGAAAATATATTGAATTTGCAACAAAAAAAATATTTTTCAAATTCGATCCAAATGCCGCCTTTGCAATTTGCAGCCCCGGACA
This sequence comes from Trichonephila inaurata madagascariensis, assembly GCA_019973955.1. Lineage (NCBI taxonomy): Eukaryota > Metazoa > Arthropoda > Arachnida > Araneae > Nephilidae > Trichonephila > Trichonephila inaurata. The sequence goes on from BMAV01007737.1 coordinate 140,640, forward strand.
GGGGTCCGGCCCTAGAGCCGCCCCTGATACTCGGGTGATGTAAGATTGCATAATATTTTATTTAAAAACTTTGAACTTTTAGTTTTGAGGAGATAAGGTTATGGTTATATCCCATTAGGTGATTAAACTTAAAATTAAATATCACTCGAAATCTTGGAGGTCTCCAAACCATTATAGATTAAAAACCTCCGAAGGAAAATTAATGTCCATCACACACACACACACACACACACACACACACACACACACACACACACACACACACACACACACACACACACACACACACACACACACACACACACACACACACACACACACACATCAATATGTATGTTTGTTACTTTTTCATGCAAAAACAACTGAATGAATTTTAATGAAAGTTTACAATAATACAGGTTATACATCAGAAGAATAACACATAGGCTATAATTTTTAAGCATATTGTGTGAAGTGTCCAAAATATAATGATAATTGTCAAATAAGTAGGAAAAAATTCTGCCATCTGTAAGCTATTCTAGCGTGCGTTGCAAAAAAGCTCGCAACAGCATATATCTATCTTTTACGTATGAAGCAAAACTTTCCCTTTTTGTTTTGTCTACGCCAGGCGCTGGCTTCTAATTTACTGCTTTGATCAGTGTAATCACTATTTTTTATTTTAGAATAAAACTAGATTTCGAAGGGAGAGGATGTGTTAAGTCTCTCTTTATTTGAATAGCTACTATTGATTTCTTTTCATGTGTTAGCCATTATCGCCAAAATAGTGAACCCTAAAATACAATAAAAATTGATAATTTATTTCTAAGCACGTTTTTTTATGATTTTACTATGCACATTTGGTAGTAACAAATTGAGCCTTATATCAAAATAAATATTTTTATCGCTTCTGGTATTTAAAGTAGATAAACTTTGTCTTCCACACTACATCATTTGGACAAATTTGGATAATTTGTTTGTGGTTAGTAGTTAATTATAACGATTCAATTTTAATTTAATAGGCAGGTATTGCATTTTTTAAGTATAATAATAATAATAACTGTACTGTATTTTTTGGAAGTGTAGAAAAAGACCTAAGAATTATGCCGCGAAAGCGTAAGTCTTATCTTTCCCAAAGCTCTAATAAAGCTCGAGCTATGAAAGTAGCTAGACAGTTGCAACTTGATTATATCGCCAACATTTCGCTATGTTTCCATTGAATCGCCATTATAATTTAAGGAACGGCGTTGATTGCGAATATTACAATTTTAACATAAAATAAATACAACAGAAAGTAATATTAACGTATTACACTTCCAGATATAAATTATTTACACTATTTTAAGTTTTAATTACACAAATTTGTAATAATGTGTTACTTTTGCTGAGCAGAGATCAGTTTAGGATGGGGTTTTCAAAAATCTACCCACAAGAGAGTTACGGGGAGTTATAAAAAAAAAATCCTTTTTATCAGCTATTAGATCTACAGACTTAAAATTTAACAAACATGTTTTTCTTTTCTTTAGCTGAGATATGCATAAAGATTTTTTTGTTTAATATGCAATTCACGTAAGATTTACTCATTAAAAACTTCTTAATCCTCCAATCTGTATTGCTTAATTTTTCAATTCACCCGTGCGAAGAACGGGTATACCAGCTAGTATACATATATATATATATGTGCGTGTGTGTGTGTGTATGTGTGTGTATGTATGCATATATATATATCACGTTCTTATTGAATCTTCTTTAATGAGACGGGTTTCTCACAGAATTGAAAAAAATGGATTGGGTGTGCCCCCAGAAGTAACGAAAGTGCAGTCACTATGTGTGAGTGAGCCTGCTGGTATTGAACGGTTTTTCATGTTTGAAATAGAATTAAAGTGACAAAAACGGATTGATTTCTGACCATCTACTACCACATGTCAAGAAATCAACCAATAAAATTTCATTTTCGACTAATCTAGGGGAAAAAGGAAATTGAAGTAAACTGCCACGTGCACATGCACACGCATTCTCAATGAAAAATATCCTAATTTAAAAAATAAACTTTTAAATACAATGAAAAAATTAGTAGGTTCATCATATTTAACTCTAATAAGCCTGTAAAACAGCAGAGTGTACAGAATTGTAAATACAGCGAATATAATAATTTGATTAATGATCATCATCAATATGATATTACATGAATGAATGATCGAGAGTTACATTAATGTCGCATTATAAAGCAACATGATGGTTACTGATGACGGACCTCGTAATTCTGGCACGTTATTACATGAGATATCAATATCATAAAATATAGTTTTAGGGATTTATTCTGTTAATATTTTGATTCTGATTAGTTTCTCCATTCTATTGATGTGGGATAAGCATTACTACTATTTTACGAAAATAATAATATACTTAAAAATGTAATAAACTATGATACATTTGCATATATATAATTCACTAATTAAACTAGTTGTGAGAGAAAATTTTATATACCATAGATATTATCAAGAAGTTAAAATTTTTTTACAAGTACTCAGTATACTTAGTTAATTTTTTGGTTATAATGAAGTATTTATTACGTTCGTATAGTCCATTTTAATAATAATGTGAGGAATGAGAAATATATTACATCTACAAATTCACTAATGTGAGAAATTGAGAGCCGAGTTTATGTTTCTTTCCGAGAGTATTTTTATTATGATCCACTTTGAAAATTAAATTAAAAAATTTTATTTAATAAAGTTTTTTGTAATCATCTTTTTTCTAAACTCAATTCAATTGTCAGTCTCTATATATACAGATAAAGGAGAAAAGCGATTCACACTCATACATTTATTCACTCACTCCTCACGATACCTCCGGAGCTGTCACAACTAAAGGCTTGAAATTTGGTTCCTTTCATGGAGTAGAGATCCGCTAAGAAAAGGTTTTGAGAAAATGGAACCCCAAGGGGGATCGCCAGGAGTTAAAAGCCATTATAGAAAAATATCTCATTTTTGAACTATTAGACCTACAGACTTGAAATTTAGCAAGCATGTTTCTTTCATGAAAAAATAATCCCTAAGTGGTTATACAAGGATGCTTTATATAAAAATTTCCCCTTTATGAACCACTAAACCTACCCCTTTGAAATTTGGATAACATGTTACTTTTGTCGAGCAGAGATAAACTAAGAAGGGGGCTTTCAAAAGTTATTCCACAAGGGGGTTACGAGAGTGTTACAGACTTAAAAAACTCCCTTTTTTCAGCTGTTAGACCTATAGACTTAAAAATTGGCAAATGTGATTTTTTGTTGAGCAGAGATATGCTAAAAGTTTTTTTTTTGTTCTATTTCCAAATTCACTTAAAATTAACTCATAAAAAATTTCTTTATCCTTCAATCTCTATTTTTTTTTATTTTGCAATTCACCCGTGCGAAGAACGGATATACCAGCTAGTACTCAATAATTTCGAAGAGAGTTTCTCTACTTCTACCACATCATGAAGGCAGAAACATTTTCTCTGGAATGTCATACGTGCGTGATAATTTAAAGGTAAAAGCTAACGACTGAAGTGTTTAAGAGTGATAAACTTCATTGAAGTGTAACACTTTTAGAGTGTCATAACACTCCCCACTACTGATGATAATAATGCATCGGAATGCTTAAAGGATACAAGGAAATCGATTTCTTAATAGGAAGCTCAACATTTGACTTTCGATTAAGCGTCCAAGATTCTTTCTGTTACTTTGGGAAGTGTGGATATCACGAGATGGCCATCAGTAGCAACATCTTTGTCGCTATTAAAGAGTAAATGATTTGTAAAATAGTGTGATTGTGAGGCGTGAAGAGAAAGTGGAGTGAAATAACTATTAAATACTACATATCACAGA
>BMAV01007737.1:144492-160585 GCA_019973955.1 Trichonephila inaurata madagascariensis
GTTCGATAGTTACATTATGATCCATTAAGGTATCCGCCTACGTTCAGAACCGTGATTTTGCAAAAGCGTCTAAACGGATAATATTTATGATATTTAGTGTCACTTAAATTAGAAAACATATATAAAATTGTTTTAAGTATAGTATTACAATAAAAAATTACTTAAGTACAATATTTTGACAAAAATGAACATAGAATCACCAATTTTCAAAATATTCTCCTTTGGTAAAAAATGCTTCCAATATAATATTTTACCTGTATATAGCTCAGACCTCTGTACAGAGGCTCAACCAGAACTTTTGAAATATAAAACTTAGAAGTGGGTTTATCCATGTTTTACAACAACAGTGGGGTGAAATTTTAAGAAAAAAACGCCGATAATTATATTTCAATTGGTTGTATTTCTGAAAAAAATGCGAATTTTACAAAACTCATAGTTGAGCCTCTGTACAGAGGTCTGAGCTATATACAGGCAAAATATTATTATAATAGAAGCATTTTTCACAAAAGGAGAACATTTTGTAAAAAAAAGGTTATTCTAAGTTAATTTTTTTGCCGAAATATTGTATTTAAATAACTTTTTTTGTCAAAATGACCTTAAAACAATTTTATACATGTATTCTAATCTAAGTGACACTAAATATCATAAAAAATATTCATATAAAATCACAGTTCCGAACGTAGTTGAAAACCTTAATCACTATTGATTAGTGTAATTATCCAATCAATGACCAATAGGTGTTTAAAAAAACCGAGAAATCAGTTAAGGTATTTAATTACGTTCGGAACTGTGATTTTGTAAAATATACAAATGAAGTTTGGTTTGTTTTAAATGTTTAGTGTCATTTAGATTAGAGTACGCGTATAAAATTGTTTTGAGTATATTATTACAACAAAAAATTATTTAAATGCAATATTTTGACAAAAAAATGAACTTAGAATCACTTACTTTCAAAATATTCTCCTGTTGGAAAAATGCTTTTATAATAATATTTTGTTTATATATAGCTAAGACTTCTCCAGAGAGTCCTGAATCAGGACTTTTGAAAAATTCATATTTTCAGAGTTACTACCAATTAAAATAACTATCGGTGTTTTTTTGTTAAAATTTTGCCCCTCTGATGTATTAAAATAAGGATAAATCCACATCTAAATTACATATTTCAAAAACTCTAGTTCAGGCCTTGTACAAAGGTCTAAGCTATTTATAGGCAAATTATTATTATTGTGGAAGCAATTAATATAAAAGGAGAATGGTTTAAAAATATGTAATTCTATGTACATTTTTTGCCAAAAAATTGCATTTAAATATTTTTTTTTATTATTTTAATAATATTCTTAAAGCAATTTTATACGTGTACACTAATATAAGTGACACTAAATGTTAAAAAAGTATTCGTTTGTATGTCTTTAGAAAATAATGGTTCTGAACGTAGTCGAATGCCTTAGCATAATACTATACAGATAGCAAAAAACTTATTTTTGTATATTTAATTCTATTTCTATGCTCAGTAGTGGATTTATAGTTTCTTATTTGTCTGATTCATTTAATGAAAGTTTTTAGCAGTTTTAGATTTCTATGTTTTATATAAAAGGACATTTTTACACCTTGTATAAGAAGGTGTTAATGTTTTATCTCTTAACTTAGTGAAAAATTCAACATTTTTTTATCTGAACAAAAGCTATGTTAACCAAGCGATAAAAATACCAGAAATATAAAAGTTTCAATATAAAAAATTAAATAATTGTGACTGATAGTTTAAATATAAATAATGCTTAAAAACGAAACAATGTCACATTAAATGTTTTCAACGATTAAAAAAAATTCAATTACATGCATCATTTATATTTAATTATATACGATTATGACTCCCCACTACGATTCATTTATTTAATAACAAGTAAGCTTATTAAATAACATCTTTATCCTGAAACAAAAAATAGCTTTTATCATCAATACATTATTTGATCCACATTCAATGAAACTCTAACAATGGTTCTTAACAAAATTGATGTTAAAAATGTTGATTCATTCGGAAAAAAATTGTCCGTATTTTCATTCTCTATTCTGGTTTGTGCATGACTGGAGGAAAAATAAAAAGTGCAAATAAAAGATTTATTAATTCTTACATATATAGCTGCTTGATTAATTAATTATTATTAAAATTTCACTGGAATTTAAAATTTTTTACCCATGACTCTTGAAAGCGTAGCCAAATTGTATTCAGCCTTTTATATAGAGTGTGTTGAAAAATGTACTTCCCAATTCGTCTCATGATTTGTTAAGAATTGACATATTTCACATAAAAGTAAATTTTCCTGATGTGTTTTATTTGTTGTCAGAATAAAAATTGCTAAATTAGTTTCCTTTTGATGCAATATGTATAATAGCTTATATGTTCGCATCCCATGTCTGGAAAAAATCAGTTTAATAAATATCAATATTACACAAGAGTTTTTGCTTTTAACAGTAGATGCACCTGAATAAAAAAAATAACTCATTCCCTCTCTTTTCTACATTGTTTAGAAGTAATAAGAGGGGAATGGAAAAATGCATTTCTTTTTTTATATATATGCACAGTTCTCTATAGGTAGCTGTTGGTGAATAGTACTCAAGGGTCACCGTATTTTGTATTTTTATATTACGCTTTTGAAAGAAATGATTGAATTATGGTTTTTGCATATTTTACATAAAAAATACCGTATGATTCAATACCTTACGTATTCAGAATACTTTTTAGATTTTTTTAAATCATGCATCACAAAAATTCCACGAGTCTCGAAAGACTTTTTCTTTATATTTAACTGAAAATTACAACTTCCGAGCCGTGAATCTGAATCTTTAACGAAATGCTAAAAAAATCATCAAACCAGCTCGAAACAGTGTATTTATAGAAGTGTTCTGAGTGAATGGAATGAAGATTGAACAGGAGTTATCGCCACATTTTTCGAGGAAGTAATTTTCTTCTAGTATGAAGGTGTTAGGTTGGAAGGAATTGCTGACATACCTTGTGGAAAGAATATAGTGAGATGATGGATTGCTACTTTTCCCCCGTTGAAGTAAATACACATCAGACTACTTGGGGCATGAATTCCACGCTCTGAGCAGATCTCTACTTTATCATAGCTGTTTTAAGGTTCTAGATTTGCTACAACTTTACATCCTTATTAAAAGAAAAATTACTTGGGTTAAAAAGAGTGTTGTTAATGGTTGAAGTAGTCTTTGATACTTTTTTCCTAAGAAAAGAGAAATCATAGTTAGGTCTCACGAAGAGGGATGGTGTTATGTTTGTTGCTGTTTGGCAAAATTTAATTTGTAGTGTATGTAGAAATTTTAAGTTACTCCGTGAAGTTAATTAACCTCAAAGGAATTTTCTATGTTTGTGATAGAAAGAGGTTTGTTACTTGTAACAAGTATCGTATTTAGTTTTACCGTCTTTTTTTAGATTCAAGATAGTAGTTTTTAAATTTGAATACACCATAACATATTCTTCATTTTTGTTTAATCTCTGCGAATTACTTTTTTAATCACTGATAATTTTAAAATTGCGTGCTGCCTTGCCAACAAGCTTCCCACTTTTATACATTGTAGGGGGAAAGTTTATTTGATAACTCTTATATTGTTATCATTACGACATAGTTAAGAAATTAAAACATATTTTCTTTATAATGATACTAATATCTAATAGAGTGCATAAGTTTTGAATCTTCGAACTTCAAGAAAGGTTATATTGAAGTTGAGATCATATTTGAATGTGTTCATATTTTATTTGATTTATTTTTCTAACAGCACAATTTTAATGTGCATTCTTATAAAGCAAAAACTACCATATTTCTTATTGAAAAATATTTAAAAATAGATTAATTTTTCGCTCCATGTTACACAAAGGTATATGTCCTTATACACTTTATCTCATTTTTACTATCTAATGTTAAATGTGGATGTTTTTTGTATTTATTGGGATTAAAAAATGAGAGAGTTTAATTACTCATTGCTCTCTCTTAAGTGATTGACATTAGGGTATTGGTAATTGACAGGTAAGTTAATACCAGAGGGGTGCACCAAGGGTGGGTTTGGAGGGTCAAAGCCTCTCCCATTAATTTTTCCGCATAAAAATTACGTCTTGGTGCCTTCATCTACGTTTTTTTTATTAATACAACTCCTCCCATGGAAGTACTATTAGTACGCCACTGGTTGATGTCCAATTGAGATTAAAGGGAAGGCTTTAAAATCGTGTTATTTATATATATGTGTGTGTGTGAATGGATACATGATGTACGAATATATGCTCAACTTACAGATAAATTTGTCCATATTTATTATACACGTGCATGGATACTTTTGCATTAAAAACAACTAAACTAAACTCAGTGGCGACACAGCCCGTCACTGGCAAAGCCTACTGTGCCCATCTCAGTATAAGTGACCTTGAGTTCTGAGATCCATGAGCACATGTTCCGGTCAGATGATCAGTGTGATGTGAAACCCCCAGTGTTTAGTTCCCAAGCAAGCCTGGTACTCATTTATCGACCCACTGAAATGATGAAACGCTGAGTCGACCTTGCCCAGACCGGGACTTGAACCCCGGACCTATGGCGTGGAAGCGCGTAACGCTACCACTTAGCCATTCGGCTTCAGAAGAAAGAATAAAAAAAGAAAAAAAGAGAGAACATTTCGCAACGAGACCATTTGCGAAATATACATATACATTCCCCGAGTTAAGTCATTCGAAAGATGGTTTTTACTTTACTTTTAGACGCATTTTTTTTTTTTTTGTTATAATTCCGTAATAAATTATATTGATTTGAAATTTAGTAGCCTCCTTTATAATATTTATATGTTTAAACAAAGTATAAAAGTTATTAGTTACATTTACTCTTCAAAAATCTAAAATGAAGTCTTAGTTTTCGTGAGATATTCAGCCATTAAACTGCTTTCAATAAAAATATGATTATTTTGATCCGATTTCTTCGAAAAGAAACGAGATTTTTGAGGGGTTAAGTTCGTTGACTAAAACTGAATTCAGGATGAGGCATCAGGGATACAAGAGCAAGAAAGAGGAGGAGTTCGATCCATCAGAAACTCGGATACGCACACACAAGGGATGAAAAGAGCAATATATCACATTAAAAAGTTGGTATGTCCCATGAGAATAGGCCTAGTCTTCATGGATCAAATAACCATCAATTGGTGAAGGAAAGGAGAGAGGATGAACTTTTACCAGATTTAGTCAGTCACAATGAAGCTTCTTAAAAATCAGACAATGTGGGGTTATATTCAATACAAGGAAATTTATTGATGCTTCAAGTAAGTAGTGTTATAAAAAAGGCAGTACAATAAAAATTATGGAAACATCGATAGCTTAGGAATTTCATTTTAATGAAAGAGTTTATGACTTTGCATTCTGACTGAATGTCGTTTTATTATAAATTTTAACTGAAGTAATGCATTTTGAAAATAATGCATATGTTGTCATATTTACATAAGTACTACTTCTGTTAACAAATCTTGGAGGGAGGGGATACAGCATAATGGTCAAGTTTGTAAAATGTGTGGACATAGATACTTAAGGTATCCGACTTCGTTCGGAACCGTGATTTTAAAAAAGCGCATAAATGGATAATTTTCATGATGTTTAGTGTCACTTAGGTTAGAATACATGTATAAAATTATAAAATTGTCTTAAGGACATTTTTTGACACAAAAAAAATTATTTAAGTACAATATTTTGGCAAAAAAATTTAACTTAGAATAACCTTTTGTCCAAAATGTTCTCCTTTTATAAGAAATGCTTCTAAAATAATATTTTGTGTGTGTGTGTGTGTGTGTGCTTAGATAAAGTGAAGACTTCTCCTGAGAATCTGAACTATTTTTTTTGAAAAATTCACATTATTTTGAGAGTTACAACCAACTAAAATAATTATCGGCGTTTTTTTCTTAACATTTCTCTCCTCTGTTGTCGTAAAACATGGATAAACCCACTTCTAAGTTATATAGTTCAAAAATTCTAGTTGAGCCTCTCTACAGAGGTCTGAGCTATATACAGGCAAAATATTATTATAATAGAAGTAATTTTCACAAAAGGAGAATATATTTTGAAAATTGGTCATTTTATGTTCGTTTTTTGTCAAAATATTGTACTTAAATGATTTTTTATTGTAATAATATTTTTAAAACAATTTTATAATCATTTTGTAATCTTTTTAATCTAATCATAAATATTATCCATTTATATACGCTTTTGCAAAATCACAGTTCTGAATGTCGTCGGATACCTTAATATCATTTTATACTAGCGTGAAGAATAATGGCGGCTGTTGTATCTTAAATCGAACTGGATCTTAATGTTCTTGTGTGATGTGATGAGGAAGTTAGGAGAGAAAAGTATATATATGCATGTATATATATACACTACCTTAGTAATTTTTTCTCTTTCTACCCCATAATGAGAAGTAACCAAGATTGTCAGAGTAATAATGTATAGTATATGTCTCTAAAGTGATATATATTAATTCAAACCACTAAATAATCATACAATAGAGTTGATAGCATGGTGATATATGTCTTATCAGGTGTGATAAGGTGCGATGCATTATTCCATTAAATCTGTTGCAGCGAAAAATGGGGAGTGTTAGCTCATAAAAATTAGGCCACTTAAAAGAATTATGCCACTAACTAAAACAATGACGTTAACATATATATCTTTCCTTGCTTTTCTTGCTTGTTGAACAGTTTCCATTGCCCATTTATTTTTTTCAAAAATCAACTTGATTTAGCTAATATGTCTCTGAATTTTAAAAAAGACGGATCATGATGTCGAAATCTAACTTGGTATCTCTTTACATCCATGTCACATCCAGTCAAGAGCTTTGGTCTTGAAAGTATTTTATTTATCTCTACGGGGATACACAGGTCGGCCTCTTAAAATACGAGTCCCGAACGCAATAGCCTATTAGTTACAAGTTCATTATTCTACAAATAAGGATTCCATTGTTGTATTATCACTCTTTTTCACAAGGTCCACTTTATAGTTAAATTTCCTTATTAGAAGTACTTTATAATGCAAAATTTTTTCAAAGAACTTTTTAAGATTTATTAAAAGCAAACAAATTTATATTTCGTAATTAAAATGTATTATCGAAATAAAAAAGCCAAAGCAACGTAATTCAGATTTTAAATAATAGATAAGAAATACACAAAAATATAGTAATTCAATTTATATATTACACTCTCTCATAATTTGCTTGTGCTTGTATAATTTTATTGTTTTATTCTTATGTTTATTTTTATAACCATAATATACTCGTGTTATTACACACACACAACATAAAAAAAGGATTTTCTTAAATGCAACCTATAATGTGTTTCGTATTTTTTTTAAAATCATCTAGTACTTTTTTATATAAATCCTCCCCCCTGAATCTATATTTCATTACACTTCTCAAGATACATCCTTATGTTACGGAACACTAGCTGAAAATCATTGTCTAGAAAAAAGCGTCATTTATGCAAGCAAACTAACAAGGAGTCTAAAATTATATCACGATATATGAAACAATTTACTGTTTTTAAAGGAAATATTACGATTGTTATTTCATCTGTAGCTGCAAATAATTTTTTTCGTAATTTAAAACATTTTATAAATTTAACAATACTGTACACGAAGTATGGGATAACAGTTGCCTTTCAAAATACATATATATATGATTTAATATTTTTACAATGTTCAACTTACATACTAGTACACACTTCATTTTAAATAACCTCTCTTTAGTATTTTCACAGTATAAATCGTAATTTTATGTAAAAATCAGAGACAAAGGACGATGTTAGAGATAATATATCGATATTCTAATCAGCACACCATAAAGATAATTGAAGATCCTTTCCATTTAAAGTGCTAGAATCCTCCTTACTCTGCCCAAACACTCATCGGTGGAATCAATAACAGAACCCGCAACTAGTTAGGAACCTCGCTGATCACGAAATTCTCACCTCTGCTCTACTATAGATATCAAGTAAACACATTGAAAGAGAGAAAAAATCACCACAGAAAACTACAGGTCAACTCTTTTTTTTCTATAATTATTGAATCTCTGACTTCAAGCAAATTATTTGTAAGCTAATACGAATTTACAATGAAATTCTATATATTTTTTTATTATAATGTGAAATAATTATTTTAATATAATCTTGAATGAGTCCATGCATGTACTTGTGAGTTGATACATAATGTTAGTAAAAAAAATAAATTTTTTCTTTAAAAAAACCAAGCATATTTCATTATAAGCAATGGAAGAATTTTTCACAACAGACATCGAAAGGTTTATAATATATTTATGAATGCTTTTAGTAGTGAAAATTATGTTGGGGGAAAGCGAAATGGAATTCGAAACATTTCTTCACATATTGATTATTGCTTTTATGCTGTCAACTAACTTTTCCTACGTCAGCATACGACCGCAACTTCAAGCAATTTCTTCCCTTACCGCATGTCATAAAACAGAATGCAGCCCAGCTGTTACCTTCGAAAGGGATTGCATTTCAACTGTAGATATATAACTATACGCTATGATGTTACTGAAGGTGAGTGGCATGGTTTTGTTACCAGAACGGTATTAAATTTAGTTTTAAATCTGTAATCCCACACACACACACAATATTGGGAGAGTAATTATAGCGAATATCGTGCTAAAGAACTCACAGATTTATAATATCACTTTAATTTTTAAAATCGTTATATTTTTAATTACCAATGATAACATTTTTTATGTTCAAAAGACAAACTATTCAACAATTTGATAAAATATTGTATACTTTTTCATATTATTTCGTCAATCATATGTATTTATTTCATCAAACCTTATTGTAAAGTAGTGTATGATAACCTGTTGAAAAAAACAATTTCTGAAGATGACGGGTTGACAATTAAAGTCTCGATATGATCAAAATAAGTGTTTTCCAATAATTAAACGATGACTTCTGCCCTTTGAATCTAACTTGACTTTTGTCAGGAATTGAAACTGCAGGAAAACATGGTTAGTAAGGATTGATTTTTACGCTTCCTCTTCTTGTGTGTGTGTGTGTCATTTAATTGTAGTATACCAACAATCCATGTATATTTCTTGTAGAAATTAAACTAAACACAAATCATATTGGGAAGCAGAATGAAATAGGACTTTGGCAACATAACTCAAATTGAAAATTAAAATATTAAACGAAATGGTTGATATTTTGTAGAAATAGACAGTACATCAGCGATCACCAACATTTTGAACCTAAGAGATAACTATAGTAATATTTTTACATTCGGCAGTCTCCAAATATGATTTCTCTTTAGAAAAGATAAATTCATTTATAAAATAACTATCAGAGATGCCCCCTTTTCAATTTTTTATATGAAATATTATCTTCCGTAGAATATTAAAAATTAGTAACGTCAGATGAAGCGACAAGCAATGATATAATTTTGAAACAAATGTAACGGCAACAGACTGATGTACTTCGGAAATTAGCACACACATAAGAAAGCGCTGCTCAAAAAGTATTTGAAAATAATTTTTTTTCATACCTACATACGTTCTCTTCTTTACCAAGAAAAACGTTGGACTAAACTACAAATATATGTATTAAGATTTTACATTTCTTATATTATATTTTTAATTATTTTCAACGGCCACCTTTAGTTAAGGCTTTCTTATGCAAATTCTGTCGCATTCCTTAAAAATATTAAAACGACACCTTAGCTAAATTCACATATTTTTATTGGAAGTGTATTCCGAGTTTTGAAAGTTTCTTGGCATCATTGGATAAACTTTGGACGCACAACACAAAGCGACCGTAGGTTAAGTACACAGCGAAATGTTTGAATAAATTCCAATTTTTTTCAAATACCATATTTTCTTCACATTGCTTGTTTTTCCTTTCTACCTCCAATTCATAATCCTCGTATAGCTTAAATTAAATTGAATCGGTTTATATAATAACACTGTGCCCTTCCAAGTGACACGGTGGTCGCGTGAGTGAATGAGTGAATATTAACGTCGCACTGTTCAGCTACACGAGGGTTTTTGACGACGGACCACGCAATTTTGAACCATGGTCAAGTGACGTGGTCGTCACTTGAGCTGGCACCCTCTCTCCTAACTTCCACACCACACCGACGGGAGGACGTTTGAGCTCTCGACAGATTTAACATGCATCGCTCCTCTACACGGCGGGTCTTTAGGGGTACTGGGCTCGAACTCGTGACAAGGCCAGCCACGATCCGATACCTTGACCACTCGGCTACCGTGGCCACGACACGGTGGTCGCAGTAGCTGGGTTGCCAAGCTTGCGAAACCGTAACAGGTGTTGTCGAGTGACGAGCTCTGGTGCCGTTGGAGGTTCCCCGTGTTCAGGGGTTGAAGTACGATAAATCTGACGAAGATCTAAGCACTCATGTTGATGTTGTGTGGAAGTTTAGGGAGTGGGATGCGAGTTCATGTGTCGTATCCTTGCCACTTGCCTGTGGTACAAAATAAAGAGGTTCGTTGTCATTATCCTTGGTATGGTTTCAAAGGGCGACGTTAGTAAACTTTTACTGGAAGTTTCTTCCCACATAAAGGCCTCTACATGGAGGGTCTACAGAGGCCCCAGAGCTCGAATCTATGACTCTATAACGCCAGCTTTGAAAATTTATGACCATAAGCACTTGGCTATATACCCCAGCTAGTCCAGTAGTATGTTAATTCTTGCAATAGGATACACTACAATCAAAATTTTGCAGCATATATTATGCTTATAGATGAGGCAGCCTCCACATGGGATGACATATTTCATATGAACAGCAGTCTCAATTAAATCCATATGCCATAAATTCAAGAGGTCATCAGGAAAGGTACTTAGTGAATGTGTGGACGAGGATAATACGTGGACATTTAATTGAGTCGAAGCAGACCATCTTAATAGACAAAGGTGCCTCATCTTTTTGCAGAATAGGCTACCAGATTTAAAACAAGTTGTGTGTGTGTGTGTGAATGAAAATCAGCGCGTAATTATGTGGTTTCAACGAGATAAAGTGCAAGTTCCTTATGACAGGAATATGTGGGATCATTTGAACACTATACCTTTCCCAAGAGATGAATCGGTCGAGGTGGATCTTTGCCTGGCCTCTCAAATCTGATTTGCCTTACCGTTATTTTTCTCCTCTCAGAAAAATTAAAAAACTCCATGTAAGAGATGGATGTAATCACCAGAATAAGCGTTGACAAGGGCCGTGAAACTCTCAATGTTACTGATGTCATGCCTGAACCATCGCTGGAGCCTTAACTTTTCCGTAAAGAGTTTTACCTTAAACATGTATTTTAACTGTGTTCTCCTATTTTGACTACGAACGTGATCTCTATCGGCACGGAGATTGCCTTTTGATCTTATATTGTATTGGGACTTTCGTTTATTTTGGAGACCTCTACCCCCATTTCTAGCTTGGATAGTTTCAGTTAAACCCTGTATATATAAAAAAAAGCATCTGAGTTATCAATGAATAAAGTAAAACAATCGGACGAAAACTTATATTTATGGAGCAGAATGAGCGTTGTAATAAGTTGGAACAATAAAGAAGTCTGTATATATACATATATATACACACACAATACAAAATAGAATTTTATAACACGGAATTTCTAATCTTTATATTTTGTTATTAATTATTAATATAAGAAATTTAAAAAAAAACTGATTAAGTTTTTTGGAAACCACTGGTCATTCGTTATTAATGTACACCAAGACTTTTATAATATCTGCATTTAAATTAAAAAGAGTCATTGTAATTTTGATTAAAAGTTATGATTAGGGATTTAAAATTAATAGAATAATGTGGTAATGTTTTAAATTTTTAACTAAAATAGCTAGTATGATTGATAATAACAAGCAAATAATATAGCAATTCCTTATGTTTAAATTTTGTTGAAATTCAGACGAGTTTTTAATTTCAGTTTCTAATTTTCGATACCTTGAAAGAAATATATATACATAAACAGCTGCAAAATTTGTTCTAAAATACAGGAGATGTGATGAACTAAATCTTATTCATATAAGCGAAAATTTTAAATTTCTTTTCCAAAATTCAAGAATTTGGTCTTAGTTTTAAATCTATATATTTCAGTCTTCTTCAATCGATTTTATTTACTGTATTTGTCTTGAAATAAAAGCATCTATAATATAAAATTTAATAAACTTCGAATATTTCTAGCACGTCTAAGGATTCTGTTTTCATAGAAGAATCTTTTAGATCGTGAAATTGCACAAGTCTGGGAATCTTTCTCAATAAATATTGATACAAAGTGTACATACATATTTTTTTGTTAGTCTGAAGAAATGGATGATGAATACCAAAGGCTGTTTTATGTTTATACATATATATATATCATGTACTTGCTTACTATTTCGTTGCTATGTATTTTTGTAAGGATTCACATACTTTTTTTTGCATTGTGATCAATAGTTGGATTTTTTTTTTCCAAAATTCAATTTCGAAACAGATTTTATACGGCTTTAATTTGATGAAACCTTTTTGGAAAGGAAGCCCCAAAACTGAATAACAGAATCAAATGCTATAGAAATACTCTTTGTATATGTACCTCTAGGTCTTCATACGAGGTTATATTTTCAAGAACAAAAACCAGGGCTTATTATAGATAATAATAACTAAATAATTTAAATGACATACACAGTTTTTATCTCAATACATAAATCCCTCTTTAAACTTCTAATACTTTTTATTCTTCGCGGTGTCTAAATGGAACATTATTTTTCCACTTTTTTTGGATATTAACACATTTAAAAAAACGTGATTAATTTGGGAGCAGTCATAATATTTTCCTACAGTAATGAAAGATTAATGATCACCATGTCACCGGTAATAAAAATCACAAAATGTGACCTGAAGAGTGCCAAGCACAATTTTCATTCATACAAAGTACTTGTTGATTAGCCTTTCATGACTTCCATAAATCACTACCCTAATTAACAAAATAAAGTGCTTTTATCATTGTTCTTGTTTCGGTATAGGTGGTGGTATAAAAAAAGTTATACTTGGCGAAAGATTGGCGACCAAACTATCATTTTTTTCCCCTTTAAGTGTCATTTGTAACCCTTGGAACTCAAAAGCGAAGCCTGATGGAAAAGTAATTAGGGTGGAGGTCTGGGTTACCCTGATTTACGTCAGGGTCATTTTCAGGGAATAAGCGTAATTTTAGTGAAGAAGAGGTTTCATGTTCTTCTGAGATAAGCGCAGGCAGGTTCTGGTGATTCTTCTCTGATCTCGTCCATAATTAAAGTTCATTCAAGGTATCAAGAAGATTGTTAGCACCATTACAGTCTCATACATTTGGGACCTTTGAAAAAGTTGATTCTTACAAGTTTCGACAAGGGGGTTGAAGATTAAGTGATCAAAACTTTGATCGTTTTCGGATAGCAAATAGGATCACTTTAGATTAGACCTCTGCTAGGTTTCACATTAAATCTCATAAATTTTCTCTAGCAGATGAATGGAATTTTATTTGAATACATTTTTTCATTAGAAATAAAGTTAAGTGTGAAAAAGTACTAATTTTAAATTCTCAGAAATCTCATTTTTAAACTCAGAAAAATTATTTTTTACCGTACTTAGATATGCGAGTAAATAAATATATTAATATATATTTTTTCTCTGTTTTTATTTAAATTGTTTCTATTTTTCTATTATGCACACATTTTTGCCGCAAGAGTAAGCAAAAATATATTATACAACGTGGTCAAGATCATGTACTCGTGGCTGGCATGTCATGAGTTCGAAATAAGAGACGCTGAAGACCCGACGTGTAGAAAGGGTCGATACACGTTAATTCTTTCGAGGCTCAAAGGTCCTTCCGCTGGTGTGGAAATTAGGATAGGAGGTGCCAGCTCTGGTTTAGTATCTATATAATAAGCATATTCAGAATATTTTGAGTTCTTAAAATAAGAAGTCGAAAGTAGAAATTCTCTCCCCCAAATTATATTCGTTCTACTCGAGTTTATTGTATAAACCAGGGATCAGAGTAAATTTTTTAGAAAGGTCCTGATTTGAAACATTTAAGCTCGGTGGGCTGAGTAGCAAGCATGGATATATGAATGGCTAATTTTATCGGGGGTGGGGGCATTTATTTGTTTTTTTTTTCACTCTTGAATAATCTTAAGTCTTCAAACTGTTGTTCTCGCCGAAAGACTGTCAGATCAAAATATACGTTTCTTGTGGGCACATTTCTTCGGCTCTGCAACAAGTAAGCATAATTTTTTATTAATTCACCATCGGTAAATAGTTTTCCTTTCGTGCTTAATGAATAAACTTTTCGTAAGCCGACTCAAGTTTTCATTATTATTTTCTGTTTTTACGAATAGATTGCGAAGGGTGACGCCTCCTGCCATAAGCTTTCCAATTTTAACTGTTCTTCATTTTGGAAAACTGATTTCTTTTATAGAGTAGGTATTTATCACATATAACAATTATTATTATTTTAAACATTACTTTCAAATGTAAATTGATTCCGTCCTTTTTCAAATTGATCAAACTAATATCGTGACAAGGGAAAAGTTACATTTTTGTAAAAATTGAACATTTAAACTACGAATTATCCTTTTTTATTAACCTCACATTCAAATATAAATACAGTTATTCATTTATTTATCATTTATTTAAATTTTAATACAGCTTAAATTTGTAATTCAAATACCTCTTTTTTTTGTTTTTGTAATTGCACTTTGAAGAGACATCTTTATTAAGTGACAAAATGCCTAATAAGAGAGGTGGATGTTGGTAGGTACTATTGTAATTTGATTTGCTTTTTATGCAAAAAAATCAAACAATATGTTCTCGGGGGCTTCATTAAAAAGAAGAGGTGGCCCATCATTTGCTGATCCCTGGTGTAGAGGGACTCAATCTTCACTTTGAAGTGAGGAGAAATTTAGAATTGTCGTAAACCATTTTGTGGGAATTAATCAGTATATATATTGGTTCAACAAAATTAGAATATCAAGAGTTCTTAGAATGAAATTTTCTAAAATTCTTAATCTTAAAGATTTTTTTTAAGGATCATTAAAGAGTCATTTTTGAAATAATGTTTGTTGTTGAATGAGTGTGTCATAAAAATGACTACAATTTATAATAATGAATTGCTTATTAACGTCGCACTGTGAAGCTACATGGAGGTTTTGGCGATAAAGCTCTTAATTTTGAGCCATGCCAGCTGATGAGGACAGCACCTGAGATGTCACTTCACTCACCCTACATATTTAACCTGTATCATCCCCGATACACTACATATATTTCTTGACACCAGGACTCTATTATATGACTCGGTATAAAGAATGAGTTCACTCTATGATCATTTGGCTACCATGGTCACGAATTAGACTTGGGAGACTCATCCTTAAGCAATGATTAAGATATTCCAGTGCTTAAGTGTGTTTTATTAAAAAAAATTATATCAGATATATATAATTTTAATTAAACATACGTATTGTCTTAAATGGAAATGATAATTTATGAAACTCGCTTAAATTTTTAAAATATGTAGAATTTTTATTTTTACCTTTTGGAATTTCAGTAAAGATAACATATAGTCTTATACTTTGGATATGTTCAAGACACTACCTCTCATTGGAAAAAATCTGAAAATTAAAACAAAACAAAATGACAAATAAAATGAACTAGTTAGTCATCAAGGTTTACAAGCATCATCTGTCGTAAAAAGCCCTAGAAAAATACATGAAAAAAATTGCCTTTAATTTGCGTCTCTTTTAAATAACTCGAATAGGGCTTACCGTCATTGAGTTTTGAGAGAATTGTGATTTTAAAGATAAATTTAGTTAAAAAAAAACTATAAATTGTTTGGTACAGCTAAATTATTATATAAAATAATAGTAAATATATAGAAAGAATATATAATTTTTATTATATTATTGTGATACATGAATATAAAAGCTTCTACTGCTTTAAATTGTGTGTGTGTTTGTTTTTCATACAATTTTTTTTTGTAAAACAGCTTCATTGAAAGTTGATTCTATGTTTCTGAAGCAGTTATTAATTTCAATGGAA
>BMAV01007737.1:160985-171831 GCA_019973955.1 Trichonephila inaurata madagascariensis
ACCCCCACCCCCCCGCCAATTTTTCCACCTCTAAAGAAGTTTGGCTACCATTGAAATATGGAATGCTACGCGTTAGATGAAACTGCCAATAAAGTAATTTATGTGTTGTGAAAGTTGGGACAGAGTGAGAGATCACCATCGAAATTGTCCAGGGGCTTAAAAATTTTTAAGCCCACCGCTGTTAAAATTTTTGCTGTTTTAGTGAAACGTTAATAAAACTAAATTCGGCTGTTGTTTTTTTCCTTCTTAAAGGGCTACATAGTTTTATTTCTTACACATTGGCAAATCCAAATCATTCAAAACAAATTAATAGGTAATTTAATGTTTATGTATGAAAATATATAATTTTAATAAATTTATAGATCTCATGGAACTCTTACCTCATATGTATTTTCCTTTCTTTTCTTTAAAGAAAAATAAAACAACAGATTTTTCCCCTTTGTACTGATTTTATAAGAATTTCAGATGTTCCATGCTTCCAAAAAATAAAGTAAATAAAAATTATTTAAGCAATTTAAATTTTGTAAATTATTCTTTAAGAAATATGAATAAAACTCACGAAAACTCAAGATTCAGGTAAAAAAAAATCAGTTCCTTAAGAGAAGGATATACTCTGGAAATTTTCCAAAATTTAAAAGTTCAATAACATTATCATAAAAAAAATATTCCGACTTTTAAGAAACAACTTTATCTTCTCGGAAGATCGAATTGATTCTTGTGTAACAAGATTACATATAAGAGGAATTTATTAATTCAAAAATAAATTTCATCCATCCAAAATCATACGAATCTTTCCGATCAATACCAAAGCCGCAAAACAACAAAGGAGTTTTTTCAAAGCACTTTACTTCAGTTTGCTCCTAATTAAAGTCAGACAGTGAGGTTGAAATTTTTATAAACACAATACGCTCAATTAATTTTGAAAACTAAAATGTGCCTTACCTTCAGGGTTATATTCATTACAGTGGATAACACTAAGGTGTCTTCAGCTTCAAGCAATCTATTCTAGTCTCTGAAATTCATTTTAATAGCTTTTTTCCCCCTTTTCTTTTTTTAATTTTTATTTCTCTTCGTCTTTTCCCTTGCCTGAGGGGGGAACTAAATAAAATAAAAGTAAAAAAAAAGCAATACGTCTGTGTAGGAACAATCGGAATTTCTTTCAAATAACCCTTAATTAAAAAATAACTTTTGGTTTTATTCTGAAGTTTCATTTTTGAATGGCTTCTTTATATTTCTGTTACTTTCATTCGGCCATCTTTGTAAATTCTTGAATAGAGAAAATTATCTTTAGGATGTGATTGTATTAAAGAGCTGAAAATGTTTTGCTTTTATTTTGATCATTTCAAATTCAACTTTATACGTATAGATATATATATCTGAAACATTTCGAATGAAGTATGAAATCTTTTCGAGAGTTTTTTATTCATTCATGAAGATTTACCGTAAAATCCAGCGTGCAACGCGCACTTTTGACGCTAAAAAAAAAGATATCGGAAAAATACTGGTGTGTGTTATGCGCCTGGTATATATACACATTACAGTTTCGAAAATAAAAACAAGTACTATATTAAAAAAAAAAAAAAATTTAAGTCAATTCCTACTTAGGTGAACAAAGAAAAATTTTATTTTAGTTTCTTTTTATTAAATGATTACAATTAATATAAATATGTATATGCATATGACATAATCACAATACCAAGTGGCAAAATAGAAAGCGATTTTCCATTTTCCTTTCTATATATGGTGTTGGACTATTATTTTTGTTTTTGTTACTATTTATTCACATTAATTAAATTTAATTATTCCAGTAAAATAGGAAATTAAAAATAAATAATTTTGTCAGAAATTAAGTCATTCCAGGTGGATTCGAATCCACGAATTTTAGAAGTCCAACGCGCTATCCATTGCGCTACAGAGACACAATGAGCAATTTTCCTTTTTATAGATGGTATTGGACTATTGTTTTTTTCCTTACTATTTATTCATTAAATAAATATAATTAATGATTAATACTTCAAAAAACTATATTAAAATCAAGTGTGCCATCCACTATAAGTTTAAAAATATGTATTTGAACTTGAGTGGATGTGTGTGAATAAAAAGTATTCTATTAACGATTGAAAATTTGAACAAGATATATATATATATATAAATGACATGATTTTAGAGTCAGAAACAGACTTAGTTTTTAACACAAGGTCTTTATTTTTGATCAAAGTTACACATCATCTGACGCAAGAGGCAGAGAGAGAAAGAACGCCACCGAATAATCTTAAGTGGGTTAAGCACTTAAAACACCGATCGTGGCGTCCATGAGTGCTCTTGAAAGTTAATGCTGACTTATAAGGCTATTAAATATAACGATCTGGAATTAGACATGTTTATTGGCTAGGCCATATGTTCGGAAGAAATAAATGGGTCATTAATTTGATACTTGAAGAGGTGAGGAGGTAATATAAAAGTGAATTACTAGATAGGGAATTTAGTTATCCTTACATATATATATATATATATATATATAATATAGGGAGATTGTGAAGTAATAGTAGGAATTGAAGAAAGAGATGAGCTATAGAAAAATTAGACTTCTACGTAGATCGGAATACTGTTTATTTGAAAGAAATGTGACGTGACATAAACCTAATTAAATTTTAAAAAAAAGGTTCTGATTCTAAATGTATACTATTGTTTCAAAATCCTAGGGTAATACTTTGAAAAAATGACTCAAAAACATACGAGCTTTCTACACGAGCATTTCCAGTTCCTTTGTATAAAAGGGGGTGCCTAAAAATACCCCTGTTATACCTAACAATTAAAAAATGTAGCTTGAAAGTATGGGTGCGCACGCTGCATTTTATGCTACAAGAAACTATGAGCAATGCAAATCAAGGTCGGCTGCCCCCATTTTGAGTTGGATTTGTATTTTAATTTCAGTAAAAGCTAAATCATCATATTTTATTTAAAGTTTCGAATGGAGCGTAACACGTGCAAAGATACGCAAGCGCACGCGCGCGTGACCTATGACCTTCAAAGGGGTTGAAATGGGATTGGAATTTGAAGGTTGAACGATCTTTTCTGAGAAAGTACTAACTGTTTAATTTCATACGCTAATATTTACTATGGGAAAATAAATATTAAGTGGGAAGTAGAACTTATAGATTAAATTACAATTTATAATTACCCTGTGTAGCGAGCGTTGGTTAATAGAACCCTCATTGGGTGGTGTTGTGTTGCCTATGCGCACGTTCTAGCGTTCTTGAAGAGCAGGGTACTTCTCTTTTAAGAGGTGTTGCATGGCGGCGGTAACAGGCGTTACGATAGATGTAAATTTTTGTTTCATTTTCATCATCAATTGTCGGTTGTACTCGTCTTTCAGTGTTCTGTTTTGATCGTTAGTAAAATAATTTTAATCAACAAAGATTATTCAGCCTTCTTGGAAATGTGGTTTCATTTTCACAAATGGAAAAAATTAGTTTTCTCTGAAGTGGATGTACCATCTCTCCCCTAGACTCCATAGAAAGGTTTAGTGATATATATGCACGTGTATACGAGGTGGTCCGGAATTCATGGTACAAACTTAAAAGGGTAGATACAGGACATTGTGTGTGTAACAATCATTTATTGTATAGGAATGTATGGGCGCAAGCGACGCGGTGAGGCGCAAACAGGAGAAATAAAAGAAAAGAGAATTGAAGTTATTGGTTGGTTGCGTTGCTGGTAGGGGGCAGCAGGTATCTAGCTGCCGTACAATATGATGCATCTCAGTAAGGGAAAGTGCCATTCGCAGTTGTACTGATGTCTACGATGGGAGACTTTAAGAATGCCGAAAATTCAGACATGCATTACGTGTACGGTCATTTAAATAGTAACAGCGGAGCTGCTCTACGAATATATCACGCGGAGTTTCCTGATCGACGAATGCTGGATCACAGAATTTTTCAGCAGTTTCATCGTCAACTTCATAAAACACGTTCGTTCCACGTCACCAGACATGATGCTGGTCGACAAAAAGCTGCACACAGTCCAAGCCATCTTAAATGCTGTGGCTGTTAGACCAGAGTCAAGTACAAAAGCTGTTGCTCATCACTTAAGTGTGAGCCATCAGACCGTTTGTAGAGTGTTAAACAAAAATCGCTTACACCTCTTCCATTTTCAGCGAGAACAAGCTTTGAATCTGACAGGCTATCTTCTCCGACTGCCAGTGAGTGATACAGCAATGTGAGCTGCAGCCGGACTTCATATTTCATGTGCTGAACAGTTAAGAAAAGTTTTTGTAAACATTACGCTTGTCAGCGACGCTTTCAATAAACACTTTTTCTTTTCTTTCGTCTCTTATTTTTTTGTGTTTGTGCCTCACCGCGTCACTTGCGCCCATACATTCCTATACAATAAATGATTGTTAGAATGTCTTGTACCTGCCCTTGTAATTTGTATCATGAATTCGGAAACACCCTGTATACATAATATGTAATCAAATGTTATCAATTCAAGTATTGAGTTGAATTAAACTCTTCTGAGAGAGATCATAACTATTTAAGTTTGGAAATACGTGTAATACATGTTTTAATAAATTAGATCAAACGAAGTCTTAATTATCTAAAATGAATGACTTGTGTACATTTATTAGCTATGAAAATGACAAATGATATAGAGCACATCAAACTGCAATTGTAGCTATGAAAGGATTAATACTGGAAATTCCACGTGAAAGATAATTGTTAACAAAATTAATAAATTATTTAGAGCTATTGCTTTGAGCGGAAATTAATGAAGCTTATTAATTTAACATCTACGGAATCAATACTTGCATTATCAGAGATTATTGGTATAGTATAACCTTTCAAATATGTGAATATTTTGAATAATATCGATAAATGTTATTTTACTTGTATTATATAACATTTCTATTACACAGTAGCCGAAAAATTACATGTTAACAGATAAAATAATAGTAATAAAGCTACATTTTAGTGTTGTCGATACAACACAACAGTGATTTTTGAGCTAAAAGTTTTATGGTATTCTATTTTAATTTAATAAAGAATCAATAAAGTTATCCTTTTATTTTCAAAAGTAGAACTGCACCGTAATACTTTCTGTAATACAAAACTGTTTATTATACCCTCCATCAGTATTTGAATTTCTTTTTTAAGAATAGTATTTGTGTGTGTGTGTGATTTTTGAATCCAATGTCGATTCTCCCTGTTTTTATCTTGATTTACAAGATATTTCAAAATTTAACAAGTCTTCACTTTTAAAATGGGTTTACTCAACATTGATTGGATATTTTTCACATCATGAACATTTACGAATCCATCAAAATATAGTCTTAGAATATTGGAATAAGTTTACTCTCTGAAAAAAATAGAGTGAACGAGCTGTATAACATTTATAAAGAGTTTTCGTTGAATTGGTAAAAAGAATCGATAAATCCATGTGTGTCATTTAGGTCATATTAATTATATCTTTTGTATAACTATTTAAATAATCTTACAGTGACACGGTAAAATTTATAGTCATAATTTCTTTTAATACAGTGTAGAATTTGAAATTGTAGCAGCATCACACTGTTTATTTTTTATACTTCGTTAACTCAAATGTATTATTTGTAAAATACATCCTCATGGCATCTGTAAATGCTTGATTAAATTTAAAAATATGACTCGGTTCTGATATACAAATTTAACAAATTCAGAACGCGTTAAATGTATAACACGAAACGAGTACATTTTTGATAAATCTTGTTTTTCCTTCAAGGTTGGCTGTGGTAGCCTAATATTTATGGTCCCGAACTCGCGGATGGTAGGTCGACGGATTTTACTCCTGGTGACATTGAAGATCTACCCTGTAGAGGAGGCCGATGCACGTTAAATCTGTAGAGACTCAATGTCTTCCCGTTGGGTGAGAGAGAAGGTGCCAATTCAGTTGTCTTCCCCGTCACTTGACCAAAACTTTTTGGCGTGGTGTGGTAGTTTTGACAGAAAGATGCCAGCTCAGTCCTCGTCATTCAAGCGAGATTCAAAATTACCAGGTCCGTTTTTGCATTTCCTTATAGGAGTGGTATCCCTGTGTATCTTATTTCTTTTCCATGGTCTCTCCTGTCTTATTAGTAAGACAGCATCTGTATGATTATATTTGTATTGTTATTGGAAAGTATTTTACTGTATCTTATATTCTTCCCCTTATTCTCAAGAATTTTGGGGAGGGTCCCCCGTTCGGGACCATTTTGTATATGCATTTCATTTAGTAAAAAATAAATTATCTTCTCTCGGAGTGTCGGTTCGCAGCTCGAAACCCTTTGGGTGAGCTCGATCCTCTCGAGTAAACAAGTAAGTAATCCTCGTGTTGCTTTATAGTGCGACGTTATAATACAAATCTCTCTCTATATATATATTACTCTCATTCCAAAGTTATTGATAGTCTTAACAGAGATTGACTTAGGCAAAGGTGAGTAAATATTTTTGCTCGAGGGCCACATTATGGAAGCGGAGGATTCTAGAAGGCCGCACCTTTTAAATATGATTGCATTTATTATTTATCTTTGCATCTCAGAAAAGGTATAAATTATACCATCAAAATCAGTAAATACAAGTTAAATTAAATGTCAATTTTTATTTAATTTTTTTCTGTGCTGATTTCATATCAATAGCTGCAAAGCACATTTTATTTTAGAATTGGTTTAATGAAACAAATGTACTCTATCACCTTTTGTGACTGCCTTGGCTAACCGCAAAAAAACTTTGTAGGCTGCTATTGGCCCATCTCTGACTTAGAGAAATATCCCGAGTAAACCTACCCAAGATAGTCGATCAACCTTCAAACTTAGTTGCGTAGAGGCTTCATTTAAGGATAGATATTATTAATATGACATTTTATGTTCAGGAATAGGCTAGTTTTGATATTTCGATCAGGAAGAATTATAAATATACATTATATATACACTTATATCATGTCAGTTTTTAACTAGGATTCTGCATTATCTGTGAGTCCTAATCTTATTTAAGGTATCCGATTTCGTTCGGAACCGTGATTTTAAAAAAGCGCATAAATGGATAATTGTCATGATATTTAGTGTCACTTAGATTAGAATACATGTATAAAATTGTTTTAAGGACACATTTTGACAAAAAAAATTTATTTAAATACAATATTTTGGCAAAAGACTAACTTAGAATAATCTTTTTTCAAAATGTTCTCTTTTTGTTAAAAATGCTTCTATTATAATAATATTTTGCCTGTATATAGCTCAGACCTCTTTACAGAGGCTCAACTATGTGAGTTTTGAAAAATTCCCAATATTTTCAGAGTTACAACCAATTGAAATAATTGTTGGCGTTTTTTTTCTTAAAATTGCTCCCCTCTGTTGTCGTAAAATATGGATAAACCCACTTCTAAGCTATCTATTTTAAAAATTCTAGTTGAGCCTCTGTAGTGAGTTCTGAGCTATATACAGGCAAAATATTATTAAAATAGAAGCATTTTTCACAAAAGGAGAACATTTGGAAAAAAAATTATTCTAAGTTAATTTTTTGCCGAAATATTGTACTTAAATAATTTTTTTTTTCAAAATGTCCTTAAAACAATTTTATGCATTTATTCTAATCTAAATGACACTAAATATCATGAAAATTATCCATTTATTCGGTTTCTTAAAATCACGGTTCCGAACCTAGTCGGATACCTTAAGGAAATTATTAATTTACTGTACGGTGTTAATAAATAGGGTAATCAATTTAATCTTTCCTTGTTAGAAAATGCTATAAATCATATTATTTTTTTTACTTCAGTACAGACAAAACAGATTCATTGCCCTTTTCTCCTTGGATACTTTCGTGCAAGGAGGGCATTAGGATGATTTTCATTGGGGGTCATCATTCTTTTCCATTCTAAATTCTCTCCGTCTGTGGGAACCATCTGGTCAGAAGCTGTCGAAATCGTTGCATACTTGAAAGGCAGTAATCTTCTATCTACGGTTACTTGTAGGAGAAGAAAAAAAGAACCCATAAATTGTCTACTATACATTCACTACGATTTATGGAGTTTTGGATAATGCTTCCTTTTTTAGACACCAGCATTTTGAACACGATTTTAAATTTATCATGGTTAAACCTAAAATTATACTTATGACTCGATTCGTTTAAGAGCACTTCTCCTACTAAGACATACAATTGATTAGCCTCGAACAGCGTTTTTTAAACTGCGGGGCGCGCTCCCTGGGGGGGGGCGTGATAAATCTGCAAGGGGGGCGAGAGCATATTTAAAAGTAGAAAACAAAACATTATTTTAAAAAAAAATTATTAATTTACTGAAAGTAAACATACAAAATATATTCTAGCATAATAAAAAAATAAAATACACAACTACACTGATGTAGCATATTTATATATGTATCAGTACTGCACAATGTATTTTATAATTAAGTTAAGGAGAAGTTTAAAAATTACCAATAACCCCATGGGCTTGTCATGTATAAAATTATACGTATACAAAAATTAACACTTATGTTAATAATTTGTACGGTTTATAATTAAATCCTTTAACTGCCGATAAAATGGTACGCTATACGCTCCCCAACGCAACCTTCCACGTAAGCGATAATTGGGAGAAAGGGGTAGAAAAGAAATAAGTGAGCACAAATCCTTCGCAAACACTGTCAAGGACCTTTTATTCCATTATAAAGCTTTTGGAATAATTTTACAATGAACAGAAAAGATCGTACGTCGGAAAGACGACGTATATATACGTCTGGGGATATTAACGTTTTGACTGAGGAAGACGTTTATATACGCCCGTGGCATTTTTAGCATCAAAGTATAGTATTATTGAATTCAATACATTGTTATTGTATGGAAGGGGGCGCGATAGAAATTATGATTGAGTATTGGGTTGCAAGTTATGAAAGTTTGAGAAGCACTGGCCTAGAACACATCTAGAGAATTATAACAAAACTTGATGTATAATTTTGGTTTTCATTACAGTTTTTTCAAATGGTTTTCATTAACTATTTGTGTATACCAGCATTTTATATTATAATAAGAGCTTCTATTAGTTATGATAAAAAAAGTTACATTTTGTTAATCTTTTAAATAAATGTTTGTTTCAAAACTCCATGCTTAAAGAGAAATTAAAATGGAAATAATATAAGAATTTTAATAAAATAAACACAAAGAACAGGAATCCCTTGTAATAGAGTTAAGCTTTAATTTTCGGAGTATTATTCGGTATTTTTCAGACTTTCTGAAATGTATGATAATAAATTCATTTTGAAACATTGTCTGGTAGTATCTCTCATGCAAGTTATGACGGATATTCATTGTTGAAAAAACATAAAAACCACAAACAATGTTTTTATGGCTTAGGTATACGATAATGTGTCTTAAACAAAAAATAAAATTAATCTAGTTAATAATTTTTATTAAATAATTCAATTCTCTCTGGGAGTATTTTAAGCTACAACTAGTTAGCCATTCTCTAATGTGCTATGTTTGTTAACAAAAAGTATTCGTTATTGTAATTATTAATTTACCACATATATATTTGATAATTCATGAAGAATGGAACAGTAAATAGTTGTTAAAAATATTAAAAGGAGAACAAATATTTTTTAAAGCAAATTTTGTGTTTAAAAATCATCAAAAAGTAACATGTATATGCAAATTGGAAATAAATATTCAAACTTTATTCTCATTTGCTAAAACTCTTCTTTTTAAGGAGAATACACAGAAGAGAAATTATTCAGAAACTCTCTTAATGTATTAAAATAAATTATAGTAAAATAAAGGCATCTAGATACGGTTGCTATTCATAAAGGTATTGATATTCTTTGAACAGCTGAGGAACAGCTATTGTCCAATGTCTTTTTTAGAATTGAAGATGAAATGACCATCATTTGAAATTGAAATCAGCGCATAAATACCAATAGAAATTAACCGTATAGAAATGCAAATCTATCTTCACCTTGCTTTCGTCCGGGTTTCTCCTTATTTCAAGGGAGATATTGAAAAAATCATGCTTTAATATAGAAGATATGAAAAAGGGATTTTCTGAGAATATTAATAAGAAAGAATCGTTTTTTAGAGAAGAAAAATGAATATAAAAATAGAAGTCTGTCTTTTGTATATTAGAAAAGATCTTTCAAAAATAAGGTTGTTTTAATTAATCTTAATTCAAAGAAATTGAATACACAGTAGCTAAATTTGCCATTAATGTTAAGGATTCAACTTCTATTTATATGTTGATTTTTTAAATAGTACTGATGAACAAAAAATGACTTATTATTATTTTTTCTTAAATTTAAAACTGATATTTCATTACGATTCACTCTTAGGAACATGCAAATGGTAATAGAAATTTATAGTTGTGATTCTTATTTTTGTTAAATGGCTTAAGCGTATTTATGGGTGATTGATTACACTATCAGTTTAGGAGATAGAAATATACACAAGGGGATTCTACGATCATAGGACAAACTTGGAGAGATGATTGAGCGTACTAAAACTTTAATTTTTTTGGTACAAGAACGTATGGTCTAATGGTAATGTATACGGCAGGAAGGCAAAAAAAAAAAAAATGATACGGGAAGGAAATCGGGTTTATTTACAAAATCAACTCAAAGTGCTTCCTTGCAGCAATACAGCATTCACAATAAATGTTCACACACACACAATTGCAACCACAATCTCAGTAATATAAACTACAACTATGACTGGTGGGAAATACTGAGAGTAGAAAGTGGTAGTGATCCGGAAAATCCTTGATCCAATGCATCAGCGGAAGAATGTCATTCGCAACTGTGATTTAGACCAGGGGTGTCCAACACGCAGCCCGACAGTACGTAAATGCGGCC
>BMAV01007737.1:181831-234315 GCA_019973955.1 Trichonephila inaurata madagascariensis
TGTACAGAGATCTGAGCTATGTACAGTCAAATTATTATTATAATAGAAGCATTTTTCAAAAAAAAAAAACATTTTGAAAAAAAAGGTTATTCTAAGATAATTTTTGCCGAAATATTGTATTTAAATAATTTTTTTTGTCAAAATGTCCTTAAAAGAATTTTTTGCGTATATTCTAATCTAAGTGACACGAAATATCAAGAAAATTATCCATTTATGCGCTTTTAAAATAACGGTTTTAAACGTAGTCGGATACCTTAAGAGGTTTTTTGACTTCTAGAGAGAAAAATTATTATACAGAATGTGCTTAAGATTTCGAGTTGATTGAATAAAACTTTCAATGAAAATATCTTGAATCTTTTTTTTAAGAAAAAAAGGCCTTCATTGTATTATGAATAGGATAAAACTTTCCAGTTTAAATATTTGAAAACATAATAAATTTATTTTAAATGCAAATGCAGAAAGAATTTTTAAAAAATTATAGTGATTATTCTACTATGGATGCAATTCTTCATCTAAATTAGACTGAAAGAACTTAAATTTTGCATTTAAACTAATTGCAGCTAATTTTAATAACTTTATTCACGCGAATATAGTTATTAAAGTTCTCTGTGAATCTTGAAATATTTTATAATTATATATTCCTTTTTACATTTCTCCTTTAACGACTTAAATTCTTCCGTTTAGTATTCATTGCATTATTCCTATAGCCGAATTTTCATTTTAATCGTCTTGGACTTAATGGAAACATTAAAAACTTTAATTTAAGTGAAATAAAATTGAATCGGAAAATGTGACTTTTATAAATAAAAAAAAAGAAACTGTAAATTTAATAGTAAAATTATACGTGATCAGTTAATTAAGAGTAGTTCTAAGTAAATAGGGTCATTTTTCATCATCAGTATTATAGATTATGACGCTGTTATATCAACGTAGTTTTTATATTTGATCGGATGTACGAGATTATTTTCTACTAAATAATGTAAATGTTTTAATTTTGTATCTTTATTGTATATCTTCTGTATCATTTAAGTTAATTTCTCAAAATGTATGGCCTTTCGATAGCTAAAATAATCATGTTTAATAAACTTCTTTGTAGGAAGAGAATGAGAAATATTTTTTAAAACTTTTATAATCATAATAAATCTTTAATAATTTAACACGTTTATTTAGATTGCAAATATTCTGTACATACTGTTCTTCTCCTCGTTCAGCTTAACATTTATTAAATCGAGTATTAATTATATTTTTTTGTTTTAATTTAGTTCAATTATTCAATTAAGCTTATTTATATATAAGCTAGTTATTATTAATTCTATTGTGTTGAAAAAAAGGAATTCTTTTGAAATTTGCTTTTTCAACACTTTAGTCTGCATACCAATTTTGCATTATTACTACTATAACATAAACTTCAAAATATTTGAAGAAGAAAGCACTTACATAATTTGCAATAAAAATGTAAATTTTTTATCGTCATGTAATGCCTTTATGAAATGCGAAGGAGTACAAACAAAATTCTAAAAAAAAAAACGGATACTATTTGTCTTTTTTTTGAACAAAAAAATAAAATAAATAAATAAATAAAAAAATCACAGTTTATAAAAAATATGATTAAGATTAAAAAAGAAATCAAAATTTTTCATAAAAACAAAATTACGATGAATTTTAGGGCTGATATCAGATTCAAACATCATTATACGTTTTTGTTTTCTTTCTTTTTTAGTTTATAAGACAGTTATATAAGTTAAATTTTTCTTTCTAAAATAATCTTCTAGTTACCGAAATTTTGTGTGTGTGATTTCTTATAAAAGTTTGATGTATATGCTATCTATCAAAGTGCCTTTTAGCTCTTAAAAATAATGCATGACTTTTTTTTCTTTTTAATGTTAAAAAAATTTTTGTTTATTGGAATGTAATTCTAGGTTACGTAAAAAAATAAATAAAAAAAATCCAGGTAATAGTATTGAGTACTTATTTTGAAAAAAATTATATGTAGACTTTTGGCAACATTCAGTATTTTCGAAAAATCAGTCATATATCCAATAAAACTTACAAATGTATCACCAAATCTTGATAGCTTACCTGATAACAGATGTGAAATATTTTTTTTCAATTAGAAGAATCCCTCCTTTATAGGGAACTCAAAAATAGGAAATATCTCTCCAAGTACCTCATTGAACTTTATTACCCATCACATTCAAATGTCAGTATATATATATATAGTATAATAAAATAAAATAAGATACCAAGTGAAAACCCACAATGCCCAAGAAGAAAAAAATTGGAGTTCAAGACACACAACAAATGTAGATACAAAAAGAGTCTTTGGACTAAAATGGAGACCTATTATGATTTCTAGAGCTGTAGCTGAATTTGGCCAGTGATTTAGGGTTAAACAATGCTTTATGGATCCACCTTCCCCACAAAGCAGAACGTTTCGACACAATAGAAAAAAAAAGAGCCATGTTGAAAAGTTAAGCCTATTTCTAACACACTTGGATGATAAACCAGGCATTAAAGTAAAAGGAAATTATTAAAAAAGAACAATATTGTTTCTCTCATAAAGAGGAAAAATAAGAAAGAATTCTATAGAAAAAATTATATATAGTAACATACATGTAATAATGAAACTCAAAATAAGTGCAGACATTACTTTTTGGTGGTAATATATATGTATATAACTTACCACCAAAAAATAATGCCAAATTCTTTCTCATAAGATTTATTGTCTATTATTATCAACGTGCATTCGAAAACGCACACAATCAGGTTTTTGAATAAAACTAAGCTAAATTGGAATGTAGACAATTGGCAACAAAATACATTTAAGGGTTAAAATGTATAAAAATTTAAGAAGCAGTTTTCAAATTCTTTGTATGGCGTATATTAATAAAATGTGTTGCTAGAGTAATTTTTTTTATGAAAAATTGAAAATATTGCATAGCATTTAACTTTGATTTTTCATGTTACCAAAATAAAAAATTAATCACGGAATGTGACTTATTCTTAAATTATGAATTTGCAGTTGATCCCTTTCTTCTAAGGATAGACATTATCAGCAGCTTTCAAATCTCTCTAACGCATGAAGGGATGCTACATTATGTTTAATGAAGCAATTTAAAAGATATACCAGTTTGAGACAAAATGAAATAAATAGGAGGGAAACAAAGTAAACTAAAGACACAGAGAATTACTATTTCTTTGATTACAAATCAAAATGAAAACTTTAAAAAAAAAAAAAAAAAAAAAAAAAAAAAAACCTAATGTTTCGATTTACTCAGGCAGAATGAAACTAAATTCATATTACGAAAGAAATAATTTCTATTTTGGATTTCGGCAGTTTGGATGATGAGGGAAAAAAGAAAGAAACTTGTTGCGATTGAAGTAAAAAAAAATCTTCAGATATGTCATTTCTATAAAAGGTAATTACTTATCCACTTCATTTTCTCATAACAATAAAAAACAGACTTTTCATTGAAATCATTGCAAATTTTTCTCATCTTTTTTCCTAATGTTTAAAAACTGAACTTTTTTTGAAAGTTGATGCGTTCAATCAAGAGAAAAACGGTCAAATCGAAAAAGGGATCATTTCCTTCATTTTGATATGCCGTAATAAACAGACACGATTTTTTTTTTAAAGAAAGAAATCTAAATCAAAGTGCATATTTTCAATTTCTTAAGAAAATCTAATTTGTCAAGATGTTTATTTTTTTTAAAAAAAAAAGTAAATTGAAATATCAAGATGATAATGGTAAAGTTATTATTTTAAGACTTTTTTGCTTTATTTTCTCATCAAACATTTATGTAAAGCGTAGTTTTCAGATTTTATCATGCTAGTAAAAGTTATGGTTTATTTTTATTGAGAGTAAGCGTGCTTTTTATTTCATAAAAAAATAATTATTAACTTTTCTCAACAAATTCCATGACTAGCAAAAAACAAAATTAGAAAGATACTTTGTGTTGAAAAATTTCATGCCAAACAAAATATATATATTTAAATACGATGAGGAACAAATGCATAGAATGAAACAATTTTAATTTAGAGGGTGCAATGATTTATTTTTATACATAACGAATATCACATTACTCAAACTTTAAATATCTCTCGAGTTGCTTTAAAGTACGACGTTAGTATAACTATCCCTACCTCACTCATTCAAATTTTGAGAATTGCGAAGTTTTGGAAAAAGGTTTAATTTCATAAAACAGAATTAGATATTACCAAGAGATTAAACATACAATTTTTTAAATGTTTTATTTCTTGTTCAATTATGAAGAAACTGAATTTGGAGACTATTATTATTAATTAAACAAGTAATATAATAAAAAAGAATTTCAAGTCAATTCTTACTTAGATCAACAAAGAAAAATTTTATTTTTTTACTACTTTTTATTAAATAGTTATAACTAATATAAATATGTATATACATATGACAGAATCACAACAACATTAAGTGGTAATTAATTTTTATTAATTATCAATAAAGTCTCGTATTGTCATCCAAAACAATCGTGTATATAAATTTCAGTTCAACTGAATGCTTTAAAACTTGAGAAAAAAACCTTTTCGAGTTTTGGCACAAGTCGACAAAATTGTCACTTAGTCGCCAAAAATGATACCAACGTGGCTGCGTATTTGTAATTCTTTAAATAATTAGTTTTAATCAATTATTTTTTAATAATTGTAATTAAATTATTGTATTGTCATTCAAAATGATCATGTATATAAAATTTCAGCTCAATCGAGCGCTTTAAAATTTATTTTATTAACGATTGGAAATTCCACCATGATAAATAAATAAATATAAATATATAGAGAGAGTGTGTGAGAGCTAATAGTAGGAATTGAAAAATTACCTTATATAAGTATTAAAGTGTTAGATTTTTAGAATTCATGTTAAGCATATCAGTTAAAGATTTTTAATTTTGTTGGACATTTGTGTACTTCTTAAAAAGACTAAACTACACAGGAAGGTTCCATAGCTCTAAGTATTTAAAATTTTTCCTACTTTAAAATTAAGCAAAGGAACATATATCACACCTTTACACAATTAGTTTTTAACTAACTTAGCATATTTTGAGCTCCAAGCTTATCAGAAAAACCACGTACGATATATTTTTAGCTTATTTACAAGTACTCTGAGTATTTGGGGGAGAGAGAGAGTTGTATTAACGCACACTATAGAGCAACACGAGAGCTATTGGCTACGGACCTTGGAATTTTGAACCTCGGTCAGGTGATAAGGGCGATACACCTGAACTAGCACCACTCTTCTCTTAACTAACATTTCAACGGAAGGACACTTAGTCTCGACAGATTTAACGTACATCGGGCTCCACTGCACAGCTGGTCTTCAGTGGCATCAGGACTCGAACCCGCTACACTCCAGTCACGAGTACATGACCTTAATTACTAGGCTACAGTGGTAACATGCTTATCTTCAAGAATTCTCCTTTCAACAGCAAGTACACTCCTTCATTTTACAAAAAACATGCAGCTTAAATTTATAAACGCATATTGTTTGAAACGCAAGTAACTTTTCTTTTAAAAATTGTAATTTAATACAACTCTTTTTCATTCGTTAAAAAACTACACATTTTGTTCTCTTTTAATAAATTTCAATCTTGGAGATTGGACGAAACAATAATTTTTTAAAATTTAACAAAGAAAACATCAAAAACCATTAGAAGTAAGTTAATTCAGTTTACTTATTCAAATTTAGAAAATGCAAATAATTACAAAATTTTTTACATAATAAAGTATAAATGAGGTGTTTTCTAATATAAAACACACCCATATTCTTTAAAATATTATCAGTATATGAACATAGCTAAAATTTTATTCTATAAAAACTAGCAAATTCAAATTTTTTTAAAAAAAATATCAATATTTTTTCTAGTCTAAATATAATTACTTTTAAAAATTGGGGGATACCGTTGCCCTATTGGCAGAGTAATGAATTCATAACCAAATAGTAACTGGATTGGGCCTTATTCTTTCAAAAATCCTGGAGAGATACGGTTGATTTTCTTAAAATATCACTCTAATTGATTAAAGTTAGGAGATTGGGACTCCAGGTAGCATATTCACCTCTGGATTGTGATTCAAAATTACGTGATTAACCTCCAATAACGTTCTTCTTACTTCTAATACAACACTATTGTGTGAATTTATAATTAATCAATAAACTTTTAAATTACATAAAATTATTAATTATTAATTAAATAATATTAAGCAAATTAAACTCAGTATAAGAACCGCTTTTAAAATATTTAAGTCATTCAATACCTATGCATACTTAAGTTAATTATAAAAAAAAATTAATCGGATTTATTTTAAATAGTTAATTTTCCGAGCATTAATTAATGATTAAATTAAGTATCAGTTAGAGAATTTCTCAAAAGATAAAAGGAGAAAAAAATCATTAGGTTTATTAGCTAGCATTTAAATGATCTTTTTGGTATCAGAATTTTAAAATAAGGAAGTAATAAAAATATTGAAAGGGAAAAAGAATTAAAAGAAAAAGAAAGCAAAAGTATTAAACATATTTTAGTGTTTACTTAAATAAGTTTCTGTAAATTTTTGATTTCATTAGTTTTCTTCTAGCTAAGAAATTCTAAAGCAAATATTGCAATCTTCCTTTTCTTCTTATGTCTTACTTTAATGCTATTTGTTAATATTATTACGTTGACCAACGTTCGTGGATTTTATGGTATCAATCTCAAACAGCAATACAGTTCCTTAAGAGCGATGAAATCTATTGTAGATAAACAATCCATAAAGTACAGGATATAGCAACAAAACTCATAAATTAATTCCAAAAGGTCTTCACACCTTCTACAGAACTCAGACACAACTATCATCAACAACAAAAAATACGAATACGTATAGTTTATTCCCAAGAAACTAATCGCTTGTTTACTCTCCAACAGTCAAAGCAATACTGACTCAGTTTCAGCGAAGGATCACTATTTATAGTCAGCTCGGTCTTTCTCGAAAAGTCCGCTTATGTTATATAGATAGTGATGTTAACAGAATCCTACGGTAATTTCCAGAAGCATCCACAGGATAGCCAAGTCGCCAAAAATGATACCAATTTGGCTGAATCGCCAATTTTCAATTAAAACACCATTATAATCTGATGGGCAGCGTTGCTTGTAAATATTACAATTTTTATCATAAAAGAAATGCAACAAAAAGTAATAATAATGTACTAAACGTCCAGATATACTCTATTTACACTATTTTAAGCATTAATTACACGGCATTTGTAACAATATTTTATTTCTGCATTATTATTTTCCTTATTTATACATAAGGCTTAGTAAATTTTACAGTATTATTAGTATCTATATATAACCGAGTATAAAATGTTTCTATTTTAAAAGCACAGCTTTTTTAAAATTAAATAAAGTGTTTAAATTATATACCATGAAATATTGTTTATATGTCAAAAATAAACTAAACAAAATTTTTAAATAATACTTCAGCTAACTTAAATAAGCAGTTAAGCAAATTGAAAACCCCCTTTTTTCGTTCCAGTTCTAGTACTCGCACATTTCAGAAAGTTAAAATGGATATTTATCACTTATCTTGTCTAACGCAAATTAAATGTATCTTTTTCGAGGAATTTTTATTTTGTAATGCAGCATTGCACCAATTACTTCGAAATGTTAATAAGGTGATAAAATGGCAAATATCCATTAAACCTTTTACCCCCTTGAACATTTTTTTCGTTTTTTCGCCTTTTCTGGTCTGCTATCCCTTTTTGTGAAAGGATGATAAAGATTATTTTGCATAAGGATTTATATATTTCCTGAT
Organism: Trichonephila inaurata madagascariensis; assembly: GCA_019973955.1. Taxonomy (NCBI): domain Eukaryota; kingdom Metazoa; phylum Arthropoda; class Arachnida; order Araneae; family Nephilidae; genus Trichonephila; species Trichonephila inaurata. The sequence goes on from BMAV01007737.1 coordinate 189,651, forward strand.
TAAATGATGATACGAACACTTGTTGCCATTTTTTTCGTTCTAAAATTAAGTAATTTTGGGTATGAAATGAGTTTGTTGTTGTGGTATTTTCTTGTAAATAATTCGAAGATTTGCATTAACATACTTCTGGGTACTGTTTATGAATAATTACTTCCTTGATCGTACTTTTTTTCTAATTTTGATTTGCAAGAAAAGAAAAAAAAATAATATTTGCTTTGCAAGGATCATCTCTATTAATTCTGGTATTAAAATTACTTAATATTCAGTGGTACAATCCTAATTAGCCTTTTTTATTGTTTCACAACATATCTACTCAATGTCCTTTTCTTGCATATATTGTTTATTTTATTTAAATAAATTCTTAATTAATATTAGCATGGCTTCAACATATTTTCTAAAAGTGAATATTTCATGAAGTTTTTAATGTTGTGGTAACCGAGTAGTCATGGTTGTTAACTCGAGACTGGCGTTGCCAAGTCGTGGTTTCGAGTTCTCTTGCCACTGAAAACTGACCGTGCGCAGGAGAAAATGTACGCTAATTTTGTCTAAACTCAAAGACCTCACGTTGTGTTTGCATGGAATCTTGGAGGATGGGGTGCAAGCTTAGATGTCAACCTCATCACTTGAGCATCGTTCAAAATTACAAGGTCCGTAGCATATAACCCTTATGCTGCCTTCGATTTTGAGGTGAAATAAAATCATGAAATTCTTAAAGATTATTGTTTTTTTCTCCTCTTGTGTAATCAGGTAAAATGCGAGGTTTATAAAATTAAGCGAAGCCTTATTCGAATAGTAATGTAAAGTTTTTATTGTAATAATAATAATATTTTATTATAACTACTACTATTACTATTATTATATGTTATTATGCTTGTGAAATAAAAAAAGGAATGAGAAAAAGGAAAATAGGGTTTATATAAAATAAAGTACGCGCATAAAATGTCTTGAATAATAAAACCTAAGGAAAATGCCCCAAATAAATGATGTAGTAATAATGGATTGCATAAATAAATACAATTTATACAAATGAGGTCATATATATATATACTGTTTTTAATGTAGTTATTATAATAATTCCCTTACGAGACAATGTTCGGTGCAAATTTTTAAAAATCAATAAAGCTTCTTTTGAGGCAACTAGTTTGGAAAGGAAGATTTGCTAAGTTTTTTACTTCATTTTCTCAAATTTGCTTACGTTATTTAAGCTTAGGGTGAATGGAATTTTAAATCTTAGCAATTAAGATTTTATTTAACATTAGAATCTTATTTCAATTACAGTTAAATTATGCTTAAAATATAACAATGGATTTGCTTAATTTTTAACTAAATTTAATGCTATAGTTACTAAAGACACAAAATTAAATTAAGTTTCTAAACTCAATATGCAACATCAAAATTAATGCATGTTACACTCTAGGTATGCTAAAATCTTAGTTAAGAGTGTTTTTCGTTGAAAATAAAATTAGATTGTGAGAATATGTTTAAATTTTCAAAAAGCATTCATTTTCTTGTTTAGTTTATTTCACTGAATATCTGCAAATGGAAACATCTTAACCCTTTAAGAGGGAATTTTTCATCTAGTAATGTTATGCTATAATATTTTTGGCATTTAGATTGATTTATAAAGGGAAATTCATTTAATTTATTACTTAAAATTAATTTGATTATTAAGACCACTTTTTTGGTGAGAAGTATGTTTCCCATCCCGACCGGGTTCCATTTAAATTTAAGCCATCTTATGCTTTGCATTTCTTTTTATATTGCATTGTATAATATTTATAAAATATAAGTACTAAAATATACTGAAGGAATTATAAATAAAGCAATGATGTTCCCACTTACGTATGTTGTGAGAGGTTCAGACCTCTCTCTCGGGCGCCTAGATGTGTGGAGGGAAGATAAGAAACACTCAAAAATTTCCAACTAATCTATTTATTTACTATACACAAAGAACAGACACAATTTCAATTAATAATCGAAAGAGAATGCCTCAATGTTAACCGTGAAAGTGGAACAACGACGGTAAAACGTGAACGATTAGGAGACTATCAAATTTGATCCTTACCTTAATAAAGGATCAAACCTATCATCCAATTTAATCTAACATCAAATCAATCCTAGTGAACAATTGTCACTTTATAGTTTCCTCCTAATAGGAATTAAATCACTATAATTCTAATATTATACCTTCAGTAGCAATCTCACCTGACTCGAGTATATCTTCTCTCCTTCTCTCTCTCAAGCTAGAAAATCTCAACTATACATAGTTAGTTAATTTAAATATCATGATTTTCTTCTTCCGAAGGGTTGGTTGTGAATAACGCGAATTGATAGCCCAAAGATTTCCCAAGAGGATTAATTGGAAAAACGCGTATAGCGCGTCAAAATGTAAGCTTCATGTTATTCAATGTGGAGCATGAGGAATTTTGCAAATAAATTTATTTTTTAAAGAAAAGCATAATATGTATTCAAAAATTTAAGAATTTATACTTGCTACTTTCCACATGAAATTTCATAAAACAGGGATCAACATATAGCGGGACATAGTAAGCTATTGATACGTATCTTGTTCCCATGCGCCTTAGTAATGCACAAACGCTAACGTCATCATTATTATTTTTTTTTTTGTCAAATTGGCACATGGTTACCAACTTGAGACAATTGTACGTCATCCGAAACAGTTTTCTTCCTCCTCATTAAATTTACAGGTCATCCTTTGTGCTTGAGATTTAAAAATCCAGATTTCAATAGTCGTTCTAGCCGAAGTTCTCGCAGAATAGGGAAAATAACTCTTCCCATGTGGATGTTAAAAAATTAATTAAGTTGGTGATTAAATAAAAATTGGTTTTTTTATTTAAAAATTAATACTTAACTCTGCCATGTAAAATGTTAATTGTCTTGCCTCTTTAAGAAATTTGCTCATGCAATAGTTATAAAGTTTTAAGTGAAAATTTCTTTAGAAAAAAAAGGCAAGCATTTATTTTCATTAAAAAGAATACTTAGTTTTACAGATAATCTCTTAAATTGGTAATTCAACCGTTCTTATTTTGTATAGACTTATGTTGTATAAGATATGAGCAAAAAAAAAAAGGACCGAAAGAGATATTTTTTAAACAGTATTGTTTTTAGAATATTATTAAAGTTAATGCATAATTTTATAACATAATTATCTAACAACCAAATTTGCATCTGAAATACATCTATCTAAGGAAATAAAAGTTTATTCCTTAAAACGTATGAGATCTTATCCAAGTTTAATGCCGTGTAAGTCAAACTACACGGCAACATACTTCTAAGAGCAGCAGCCATTAAAACATGTCTTGTACCCCATCTGTTTTACTGATTATCAGTTAATGCGCATTTGGTCCTGAAGCTACTAAATGTACCATTAAGAAACTTTCAAAAAGAACAAAAGTTTGACAAACTCAAAAAGAGTTGAGAGAAGAAAGCGCCCATAGAAAGATCAAAATCGTAGTTAAGATACGAAAATAAGAAAAGCATAATCTCATTTCACCTTCCCGAGACATTAATGTTTTAAAAATGTGTCCTCCATATTTACATCGCTTTTTTAATGCTTCATCTCCGATTAAACCAGTTTGAAGGCTGGCTGTACGAGCTCTTTTTAGCTAAAGTAAATGTGCTTTCAGGGACAAAAGGTCGTGAAAATGTTTCCAAAATCAATCTTTGCCTGATTTAATTTGACATCTAAATTTGGAGACAGCGTGCCTTTCCCTTCAGTCGATTATTGCTTGATTTTAAAAGCAAAGTGTGCTCGTGGAGGCAAACACTTCAAAATCCTTTTAATTCAATTTTAACTTTTTTTCGGATGGGAGGAACTGGCAAAATATTTCGAAGACGGAACGCGTCAGATTATTCCTCAGATATGTTTTTATGAATGCGGGGAAAGAAAACTACAGAAACACTTTTTCCCTATCGTCTAGGGAAATATGAGATATTTTCCCCACAATTGGGTTTTTTATTCATTTTACTGGGAAAAAATAATTTTTTCTGATTAAGATTTAAATTGTATTATTTTTTTTAGAAAATAGCTTGTTGTTGAAGTAGTTTTTGCAATTTTTTGAGAAACGCTAGTCATAACATAACCTGTTTTAAGGGGGGAAACAGTATTGTCATTCTTTCCAATGAATAAAAATTATTTTGTCACGTTTCTAACTTTTTTCTAACCTTTGTCAGTTTTTAGGAAAAAAGAATAAGGGTTTGTTATGCTCTCTTTACTTTTTTGTAAAATAAATAAAGATTTTAAAAATATTTTTGAGAATTTTCTTGGATTTTAAGTTAAAAAATAAGTGTTTAGAGCTTCGGAGAAACTCCTTTAGTTCATTAAAGTTTGCTAAAGACATTTTTTTTCAATAAGTAATACCTACATGTGGGCAGATATAGAATCTGAAAAAATTATTTAGCTTTCCTTGAGCGTAATGTATTTTATAAAATGATTTATTGTGTACTGAAATTACACAATGTATTTAAAATTGTTTATTTATTTTTACTAAACAATACTTTTTTGTAAGAGTCAATTCCATTAGCAATTCTACTGTGCCTTTAAAAAGAAAATTTTTGAGCTAATCAATTTATTTATTAATGTCCCTTTTAGCTCTTAATTATTGAAACGATTTATAAAACTTTCATTAATTTTTTATGAACCAAAAAAAAATAATTATTTTCTTTTACTGAGATAATGATGTTAATCAATCAAGAATTTTAATCAAGTGGTAAGAGGAAAAAAAGAATTCTAATGTTTAGAATAATTTTCCTTTTCAATCAGTACTTTTGATGTAATTCACTTACTCAATTGTATTAGTTTTGGAATTAGTGAAATATTTTCTTATTTTTTTTATCACTTAGTTAAAATGAAGTTGATTTTTTTAAAAAATATATTTTCTTTAAAGAGTTTTATTTTTAATACAGATATTATACAATAGAGACAGGTTCTGTTAATAATACAATAATATGTATCCATTTAATTTGTGTTGTTCAAGCAAAATTGAAACAAATTTCTGAAGATGAAAATCCTTCTCTGATCCCTTTACAATAAAAAAAAAATATTTTTAAAAAAAAAATGATTTAATGAGTACCAGATGTATGCAATAAACAATTTTACCATGAAATTAAAATGATTAAAGTTTCTGTATTAAATCAGAGTTATGTTTTAAAATTATTAAAATATAATAAATTGTGTTTCAAAATAACAATATAAAAAAAAATCCATAAGGAATGACAAATATTTAAAAATGTGATCTTCAGTAAGTTCATTATTTACGCACGTACATATGTTTTCAACCCTTACCACACTTTTAGACTAAGGGCATCAAGTGTCAAATTTCAAAATTTGAAGTTGAAGTGTAATATACATATATTCTGAAAGATCTAAATACGTATATAGATTTTGCCGTTTCTTTAAAGAGTAATACAATATATCGCATCTGTTTTGTATTTGCTTGCCCACGTAGACACTTTTGTTTTTATAAAAACTTTGCATTAAAATTTAGCCTCATCAACCACGATGAAAATATTTATTTCATAGCTAATTTACACTCTCCTCTGCGAAGTTAATCTTAAGGTATCCGACTACGTTTGGAACCGTGATTTTAAAAAGCGCATAAATGGATAATTTTCATATTTAGTGTCACTTAGATTACAATACATGCATAAAATTGTTTTAAGGACATTTTGACAAAAAAATTATTTAAATACAATATTTTGGCAAAAAATTAACTTAGAATAATCTTTTTTCCAAATGTTCTCCTTTTGTGAAAAATGTTTCTATTATAATAATATTTTGCCTGTACATAGCTCAGACCTCTCTATAGAGGCTCAACTAGAATGTTTGAAAAATTCACATAATTTTCAGAGTTACTACCAATTTAAATAATTATTGGCGTTTTTTTCTTAAAATTGCTCCCCTCTGTTGTCGTAAAATATGGATAAGCCCCCTTCTAAGGGATATATTTCAAAAATTCTAGTTGAGCCTTTGTACAGAGGTCTGAGCTATATACAGGCAAAATATTATTATAATAGAAGCATTTTTCACAAAAAGAGAACATTTGGAAAAAAAATTATTCTAAGTTAATTTTTTGCCAAAATATTGTGTTTAAATAATATTTTTTTGTCAAAATGTCCTTAAAACAATTTTATACGTGTATTCTAATCTAAGTAATACTAAATATCATGAAAATTATCCATTTATGCGCTTTTTTAAAATCCCGGTTCCGAACGTAGTCGGATACCTTAAAACATATCTTACTAAAGACATGAAAAGTATTTTTCTAAGAATTTCATTACTTGTAAAATGATTTTATATATGGTGATACTATATTTAATGAATGATTAATCAAATGATAATTTATTAAAAGAAAAGTTTAATTTAACTAGGATTTTTGAAAAATTCACTTTCTTTTCAGAGATAACCATTGTTTTTTGTTCGAAATTCTCTACTCTGATACATTAAAATACGAATAATTCCCCTTCAAAATTATATACATAAAAAATCTTAGTTTAGCTCCTGTAAAAAAGTCCTAATTATCTATAATCACAAATTTATTATTACAGAAGCATTTTTTTATGAAAAAAAAAAAGTTTTAAATATGCTATTTATGCTATTCTTTCCATTTTTTGTCAAAATAATTGCATTTAAATAATTTTTTTATTATAATATTCTTAAGATAATTTTATACGTGTATTCTAATTCAACTGACACTAAATATTAAAAAAAAATTGTCAGTTTATACGCGCTGTTTCATAACCACGGTTCCGAACGTAGTATGTGATTAGAGCAACTCTAAGATTTGAAACTCAGTATAGCTTTTAAATTTCATTTAAATACAAAGACAGACAGATTCAATTAGAGTTTTATTATAATATGTTTATATACACAAATTATATCCAAGTTTAAACACATGCCAGATATTAAGAAAAATATTTAATGTTTTATTACGGTTAAAAAAAAGTAATATTTTCGTATCTAGACCGTGACAAAACTCTTGTTTTTTGTCCGATATCATTCTGTTCAAATTCAGAATAAACGGCATGCAAAAGAAATATTTGCCAGGCATGCTTAATAATGTATGAAATGAAAAAAAAATTATACACTGTAAATTTCAAAACATAAATCGGATTTATGATAAAAAATAAACTCATTGGTACCTGAGTTCGCCATTTACAGACTTTATTATAGCGTGAAAATTCTCCTCTTTTTAAATCGAGAACTTTGCACTCGGTTTTTTTTTATTCATATAGAGTTTCTAAAAATTGCGCATTTGAATGATTTGCTGCATTTCTATGGTGATTTGTTACGAACAATCAGCGCGTGAGTAACGATAACGCATTCCTTCATCTTGACTGTCATGTAATGCATCAAAACGCTATTTTTTAGCGTAAGAAGTAGAATAAATGAGATGTTCAACATTCATTCTGGAATTCATTCGTTTACATCTTCTTTTGGAGCAATGAATCACGTCATTCGGAATCGTAGTTGTATGAGCATGTTATTTGATTCTTTTTATTTCCAGATATGTCACTCAAGTATTTTCTCCTTGTATTTTTTCCCATTCCTGTTATTAGGAGTACAATTGATTGTAGAAAATACGATGCAGTCTCAGAGAGAGAGAGAGAAAGAGAAATTTACCATACAAAAGAGTTCTCCCCAAGTGACAAGTGTTGAAAACTTGCTTACTGCTTAAAGGAGAAATTTATACATTATTTTTTAGAATTATTTCTTATTCTTAGCGTAAATTATCCTCATAGTAATTTAAGTATCTCTAAATAAATTTTTATCGCTGCAGTAAAAGAAAAGTTACAGTTTCTGGATTGATTAAAAATTGTTCAATAATTCATGATTTAACTTTTAAATGCATGAATTTAATTTTTATTTTTAACAAATAAAGTTTGAAATGAACCAAGAAAGAGGTGTAGTTAATAGGAGAAAAAAAGCACAGAAGAATTATTTTTAATTTTTAAAAAATGTTTTGCTGTATTTCTGTCTTTTTCTTGCATAAATTTATTAATATACACAAAAATATAAATATTATTCGTTATATATATATTATTACCTTGTTTCTATTAGAAAGCAATTTTTTTGCATTTTTTAAATATTTTTTACCTAAATAATCGCAATTCGTAAAAACTGCCGGAATAAAATTGTGTCCTGATAGCGTACCAACACAAAATCGTCATAGATAATGAAATAAACTGTGTTAAAGATTTTAGTTGTGTTCACATAAACGATAAAATAGTTTTGGGAAAATTAAAATTAGAAAAAACACTTTGAAAAATTGTTGCTCATAAAAAGATGAGGTTTTACACTACAATGCAGATGTGCAGTGCAATGCATTTAAGGTATCCGTCTATGTTCGGAACTGTGATTTTAAAAAAGCACATAAATGGATCATTTTCATGATATTTAGTGTCACTTAGATTAGAATACATGTATAAAATTGTTTTAAGAATCTTATGACAAAAAAATTATTTATTTTGGCAAATAATTAACTTAGAATAACCTTTTTTCAAAACATTCTCCTTTTATAAAAATACTTCTATAATAATAACAATATTTTGCTTATATAAAGTAAAGCCTTTTCCAAGGAGTCTGAGTTAGGATATTTGAAAGATTCACATTATTTTCAGAGTTACCACCAATTAAAATATAATTATCGGCATTTTTTCCTTAAAATTTCTCCCCTCTGTTGCAGTAAAATATGGATAAATCCACCTCTAAGTTATATATTTCAAAAATTGTAGTTGAGCCTCTGTACAGAGGTCTGAGCTATGTACAGACAAAATATTATTATAATAGAAGCATTTTTCATAAAAAAAAGAATGTTTTTTTTTTGAAAATTGTTCATTCTATGTTCATTTTTTGTCAAAATATTGTACTTCAATAATTTTTTATTATAATAATATTCTTAAAACAATTTTATATACGCTTTCTAATCTAAGTAACATTAAATATCATAAATATTATCTTTTTATACGCTTTTGCAAAATCACGGTTCCGAACGTAGTGTTGGTAATTAAACAGTTTATTCTTTTTAAATTTACCAATTTTCAAATATATTTGTAATTTGCAATGGATTTTCAAAGAAAAAAACATTATTTTTATATCTATTTTAACACAGTTTAAAAATAATTACGGATGTCTAATAAAACACTCTTTATGTAACGTATTCAAATTACTAAGGGAATAAGTATTTGTAAAAGTATTTTCATTTAAATTAACTATATATGTGTATGTGTGAAAATAATGTAAAACACGATTCTCTAATGAGTTTGAAGGTGTCTAATGATTACTAGGCGTCTGTGTTTGGTAATCTGTTGTAAGAATAATATTTTGTTACATAATTTCAGCATAATTACTATATCCCTCTTTCTTGTTAAACTGTCTGGAGCTCTATATTTTTAATAGACATAGGATGTGGTTGTATTAGAGTAACAATTAAAAGATTAACATATAAGCATCTTTAGGAAACTTGATCTAAGCTTTTAATAGTTAATAAGTATTACTCTTAAGGTGCTAAGCTTTTAATAGTTAATATAAGTATTACTCTTAAAGCTTGAAGCTTTTAATAGTTAATATATTATTCTCTGTTTTTCTAATCATTCATATTGGGTGTGAGATTACATTCTGCATTTTAGAAACAAAAGTTATGAAATAATATTTACATATGCAAATCAAAGTAATAAATTACTCAACTTCTTCCAAAAAGTGCTACTTTATTTTGTCTTACACTTGAGATGGAAAGAAAGATATTTTGTAATGTGTAGTATAGAGGAAGAATTGTGTTAAAATTTTCATCTAATTATTGAAATAAAATATAAATAACACGACTGCTTCATTCGGGAATTCGAATTAACTCAAACTAAAGAATAATTAATTAGACAGATTTCATCTAAAATTATGTTGAAATAAATTATTTGTGTGCCATAGATATTCTGCTTTCATTTTGTTACTGACTCTTGTGTTACTGAGGTTTATCAAAGAATGAGATATTTTCTTTTAATATACACTTTATTATAACTTTCTAATCACTATCTAACATCGACTTAAGCTAGATTAAACACGTCACCTTAAATAGTAATTTAAATATCTAGAATCTCAATCTTATACTTATTACAAGGTGACAGTCAACAATAATACTAGTCTTTGAATGATTAATCGAATTCTTTTTTTTTTTTTTTTGAACTGCGATGATTCTAATGTTAACTACTCTAGCTAACGTCTTCATCTCCGCATGCCAGCACAATCACCCTGCCTAACTTTTCTCTTCACTTGACTTTAAATAGTATCCCTCATTAACATAAATCTTGGTTCCTTTACAGAAACAGGTTTTTTTAATCATATAAATTAGTGCTTCTCAAACTTTCAATATTCACTCATAATTTTCATCGTGCCCCCTTCCATACAATAATAATATATTGAATGCATTAATACTATACTTTGAAGCTAAAGCTACAATACGACTCGAACCTCTTCGTGTAAGGGAGTGATGCACGTTAAATCTGTCGAGAGCTCAAACATCCTCCCGTTGGTGTGGTGTGGTAGTTAGGAGAGGGGGTGCCAGCTCAGGTGTCGTCCACGTCCCTTGAAAATGGTTCAAAATTACGTGGTCCGTCGCCAAAGGCCCTCGTGTAGCTGAACAGTGCGACGTTAATATTCACTCACTCCCTCACTAACCTCTTAAGTGCCACCGGCGTATATAAACGTCTCGCCCAGTCAAAGTATTTATTTTCTGAATGTATATATACGTCTTTCTGAAGTACAATCGTTTATGTGCACTGATATCCATAAAATTATTCCGAAGAATTTGGAATGCAATAAAAGGACCTTGATAGTGTTTGCGAAGGATTTACTTATTTCAGAGGATTTACTTATTTATTCCTTCCCCCGCCCCACGCGGCACAATACGCGCGTCTACGTTCAAAACGGTGACATTGGGGATGTAACTTTTAATCGGCAGTTAAGAGATTAATTACAAACTGTACAAATTATAAAAATAAGCGTTAGTACAAACCCATGGGGTCACTGATAACTATCAAACTTGTTCTTAACTTAGTATTGTTAAATTAATAATAAAATACATTATACAGTACTGATACATTTAAAAAGTGTATTATATCAGTGCAAATGTGTATTTTATTTTTTTATTATTTCACAAAGTATTTTGTTTGTTTACTTTCAGTATAAAATAATAATTTTTTAAATAATCCTTTGTGTTTTACTTTTCAATATGCTCGCGCCCCCCTCGTAGAGTTATCACGCCCCCCTCCAAGGGGGGGCGCGTCCCACTCTTTGAGAAACGCTGATATAACGACATAAAAAGTATTTTTCCAAGAGGATTTGTCAGAATGGCGCATAGAACCCGTTACAATTTAACAAAGAGTTTTATGATGAAGACTATTACAAAGATCGACGTTTAATTATAAATATGCATACATTCTGTCTGTGTTAACTATAAAGAAATTATTATCGTAAACAGCATGCACTTACACATACGTACGCACACGCACACACACACACACACACACACACATATATATATACATATGGGTGATATAAACAAGTATATACAGAGAAATTAAAGTTTTGATTCACTCTATATTTTTCAATTGACGAAAGAAAGGTTTTAGTCCACCTCAGAGTTCTTTAAAAACGTTAATATGAAAAAAAAATACTTTGCCAAGTTTGCTAGAGTTTTTCATATGGAAAACTGATGTTATTTGAAAAGTGATGTCAGAATACTTTGAACAGAGAGAGAGAGAAGCACGTATTTATAGAGCAGCATAACATGATTTCACGTAGAAATCCAGAGAACAAGTTATTCCAAGAAAGTATACACAGATTTTATTTTATGCCTTTAACATAATCTTTCGTCAATTTTTTTCCTTCTTTATACGCAAGACAAGAATCAGTATGCTTTGAAAAAAAAAAGGTGTTCGAAGAAACTTATTTAAGATATACTTTTCTTTCCTGAAAGCAAATATAAAAAAAAGTCTTTTTTTAAAAAACAAACAAACCCCAAAACACGAAATATTCAATAAATTGGCTTAGTATTTACGCTTAAAAACAATATAAAAAAGTTTCTAAAAGCTATATTTATTCTGGAAGAAAAACAGAGGCAGAAAGAAAAATGTCAGTCACCCATATTGCTGAATGCTTTCATTTTTGACAGGAATACCATTTTTTGTTATTTTTAAAAACATATTCTGATTCTTATCTTGCTTATAAGAAGGGGAAAAGTTGACGAAAGGAGTGAGAAAAGGAGGTCACGGTTTAGAGCATAAAATAAAATCTGTATATTTTTTTCTTGAAATAACTTACTCTCTGGATTTCTATGTAAGATCATCTTATGTGGCTCTATAAATACGTGCTTCTGTACAAGGTACTCTTACTTCACCTTTCAAATAGCGTCAGTTTTCCATATGGAAAATTCTAGCGAACTTGGTAATGTAATTTTTTTGCATTCACTTTTCTGAAGGATTCTGAGGTCGGCAAATACATTTTTCGTCAATTGAAAAACCAGAAATAAAAATGCTTCAAAAAAGGGAAAAAAAAGAGGAGAAAAGGGAAAGTAGAAAGGAAAGGGGGAAAAGAAATCATCACACAGAGAGAAAAGAGTGTTTTGCATAACGGTGTATCCAGCAGAAGAATGCAAAATTCTCCCCCACCCCCGATTTAAAAATAGTTCCGCTGAGCTAAGCTAATCGATGATTTCCGTATTTCGTATAATTTCTTTCTTTATTTCCTTCTTTTTCCCCCTCTTTATTTCTTTTCAGGACTTATTTTTTCTGTGTCACAAAATGTTGGAATTTTCTGGCTTTTTACCAAGGCGGTTTGCAGCGACAAACGAAAAACAGAGAGTTGAATAACTGACGAGGGAACAAAAACAATTCTATTATCGCTTTATCAAGGCTATAAATGTCCCTTATTACTTTTGACGTAGGAATAATTGTAAACTTAATTCGTTGACTTGCTCATTGTTTCAAAAAAAAGTTTCATTCCAATTCTTAAAATATTTGTATTAATTAATTTTTTTGCTTAATAATTCCTCTCAATAAACGTAAGAATTTATGTATAAATTATTATACATATTTGTGTATTTAATGGCATATTTATGTAAATTAATAAACTTTATGAAGAATTTCCAAAAATTGCTATACATAAATGGTAGTGTATTTGTGTATTATAACTTGCTTGATTTTTTCGTACTATTTCCAAAAAAAAATTATTGTTTGAGGAAAAATTCCCGTTCATAGTGTGTTATTAATTTCTTTACATCATGTTCACTTTTGTATATTTGTTCACTAAAGAAAAATCACAAATAAAATATTTACAAGGTCTTCATGACTTTCAAAAGCTTTATATATTTTACATTATTTGATTTTTACAATCTAAAGCAACACGAGGGCTATTGGCAACGGACCTGGTATTTTTGAGCCGTGATCAAATGACGAGGACTGAGATGGCACCTCCCTGTCCAAACTACTATATCACGTCAATGGGAAGACTTTGAGCCTCGACAGTTTTAACGGACATAAGACCCTCTAAACTGGAGGCTTCAATAATATCAGGATTCGAACTCACGACTCGCCGATCACGAGTTCTTGACCACTTGGCTACCGCTGCCCTTTGATTTACATGACAGATTGTTTTTAGCATTAATTCATTAAAAGTCCATTTCTTAATATTGTTCTTTTTTAAAAATTTACTGAACTAGATGTATATATAAATGCACGATAATTTATCTAGCTACCTGAAGTTCAATAATAATCTATTCTATGTAATTAAATAGCATTTTAAGTTGTTAATGTTGCTTATAAAAATAATACGAACTTAATGAAAGGACTGAAATGTTTTTAGTATGAATAACATGTTTTAATTTATGGTAATTGAAATGATCAAATATTGAATTGTCTTATCGATATGTTTGTATTCTTGAAGGATAAAATGAAACATATTATGTAGTATTACTACTTAAATTCATTTTTGTTCCAACTGATAATTTTATTTTAATCAAAGTGTACAAAGGTGCATTTTCTTACAAATAAAATAGAAATTTATCATTGATTAAAAAGTTTATCGAAGCACACTTTATAAATGAAGAAAGTAAGATGTCAACATTTTAATGCAAGTTAGGTGCTAGTTATATTAATTTGTTCATACGTAATGTCCTACATACAAATTTTAAGAAATTAAAATTGTATTCTACTTTAATTGATAAATTAAGAAAAGTTTAGTTATCCAAAGCATTGATTCAACTGTTTGAGAAAGGGAATGAAAAAGAAATGAATGAAGAGTCAAAAAAAATCGATTCGCATATAACTTCTTGTTTTTATAAAGATTAAGACAACTTTGTTTTCTCAGTTTTAGCAAAAATATCTCTCTCATTCGTTACTTAAAATTCATCCCAATTTTCTCCCAATCATATTCAAAAACATGCATTCAAACTTGAAGTTGGAAGAATAGGAAGGGTAAGAGATAGAAAGAAAACCAAGAGACAAGTAACAGTACAAGCGGAAAAGAGAAAGAAAGACTGAAAAAAAGAGAGTGGCAAAAAATTTAAAATAAAGGTGGTGCAATCGAAGCACTGCATCAAGCCGGAGCAAAATTTCTTCAAGTACGGGATTTTCTTTTTCCTTAAGTAAACCTTGAACGGATAGACGGGTACAAAAAGGGAAAAAAAATCGATCCCAAAGATGAATCTTGCAACGTAAAAACAAAAAAAGAACAAAAAAAAAAAAAAAAAAGACACATATGAAGAGTAGAAAAAATTACAGAAGAACGAATCGTTAGGGCTCAGAAAAGTTCGATTCTCCGGTCGCATCAAAGAATTTACAAAAAAGTGAAACAGCCTAAGCGGCGGAAAAAAAAGTATTTGAAAGACGCTAAAAGTAATTTCTAAAACAACAATTTTTTTATCGAATCTTCTAGATAAATTATTAGTTTTGTCTGTGCTTTTTATTTCATTTTGGGGTGTTTCATCTTCTTTTTTATTCTTGTTTTGTCCCCCTCTTTGTACTTTTGTATAGTTTCTCCTTTCTGCGGGTTGTATCACGCGCAAAAACATAACTTATCAAATCAGCCTTTTTGACTTATTCTACTTTTTAAAGTACCCGATAATGATCCTTATTATCATGGGTTATTCTCGTTAGACAACATTCTTCCAAGCTCTTTTCTTTCCTTTCCTTCTGACGATTCTTTCTTCCAGTTCAAGAAGGCTGCATTTGTAATGGATTAGCATGCATACTAAAAAAAAATTAAATTTTTCTTTTTTTTTATAAAAAATTCCTTACCAAATGTTAATACAATAATAAATGCTTGAACATATCAGTCTATTTCTTGTGATATTTATAACAAAGTGAACTTATTCTAGAGTCTTAGATTATTTATTACATTTTAAGATTTCACTCAATAAAAATAAAGACGGAAAAAAAAAAGGAACTCTAGAAATAAGTAATGTAAAGCTCAAGGCAAAGTAATAAATGGTGAAAAATTTTGCACGATTGCTTTCGTCTATCTCTCTATCCCTCTCTCCTTCTCTCTCCCCCTCCCTTCTCTCGCTCTTTAACTCTCTTTCTGTAGATGCAGGGGAAAAGCGACTTACTCACTCATCTCAAGATCTTCGAAAGTTTTAGACCTACATACTTGAATACATACTCCAAAAGGGGCTGCAGAGGCGTTTAAAACAAATATTGCTATTTTGAACTATTAGACCTACAGGCCTGGAATTTGGCAATCATGTTCCTTTTGTTGAGTAGAGATCTACTAATAATGGGTTTTGCGAAAACTGACACCCAAAGAGGGTTTACTGGGATGTTATAAACAAAAATTTTCTGTTTTTGAACTAATAGACCTAGAAATTTTGGCAAGCATGTTTTTTTTTTGTTTTGGTTTGTTGAGTAGAGATACGCAAACACAATTGGTTTTGCAAAGATCGATTCCCGGGAGCGGGGGAGTTATGGGAGTGAAATTATAAATATACTTCCGCTTTAGAGATTTAAGTTCCGTCTTTTTAAATCAAGAGGCAAGAGCTTTAAAAAAGGTTTTCAATACAATCGAAAGCTTCTTACTGAGAATTAGATATCAATAATTTAAAAACAATATATGGTCCCACAACATTATAAAATACACAGATTAGTGAGTGTGTTACGGCTACTTGTTTATATTGTTGATTGCGCTTTTTTTAAAGCTCATAGATGCTATTTCATTATCATGCATTTAAATATTGAATGTATTTAAATAATACATGCATCATTAGTAAATAATCACTAATTACAATGCTAATGGTACATAATCATTAGTATGGTTTTAACTTCATATGAAAATTATAGTAGTAGATTGATCTTTACGTTACTCGATATTTTAAAGAGATATTTCAGATCTTCGGCACATTATTAGATAAAAACACGAAGGGGGGGGGGGTTAAATGATCAATACCTTTATCAGTTTCATTCTCGTATTTTTTCAGAAAGCATTCATATCCGTACTTGTTACTTTGTCTAAGAATTAGAAACTTCCTGGATTAAGAATAAATCTGTCTTAATTTTTCCCCTTGAATATTTCTTATTGCTTAAAAATTTTAAAAATGTAATGAGTCCATCTTACTTAATAATAAATTAAAATTTAATTAATATTTTTCAGCTCTTGCATCTATAAGATTGTTTCAATTTGTAATTTCAAGTTAGACCGTTCATTTCAGAAGATTTAATGCTTGTAATTTGTTTATATTTTCTCACAAAAACAAGCAAATTTCATTTTGAATTTATAAGAACAATTCTCCCTTTTTCAAAGTATTCTATTTCTTTGTGATATAAATACGTCAATAAAAAATATCTTTTGAGTATTTGGCTTTTCCTTATATCATATATTAAATTGATTGTATTACTAATAATTTTATTTATATTCCAAAGGGCATTTTATATTTATCAAATGCCTGGCCATTGACCATCAGGTAATTAAGCAAAGTAGATTTTACATTGAAAAGGAACTTTTAAGTATCGTATGTTATTTTCCCGATGTCACAATATTAATATAATTAAAATAGAATTAATACGCTCACATTAAACGGCAATAAATAAACATATCAATTAACTGCAATAGTATTTTCTTCCTCATAGGCTATTTAACATATACAAATACATTTCACACAGTTTGGCATATCCCTAATAATTATAGCTTAAATATTTAAACATGCAAAAATCCAGACGTTTTTTAATAGCTGGAAACTTATATTTGCCTTTAAGTTCAAGATGCTCTTTCTTTTTAGAAATGCAAATAAATAAATAAATAACTTTTTCACGATTTTTCTTGCCTAAAAATAGGCAACAGAAAAATTAAATGCCGAAAATAATTTATTTGATAGTTTTTTTTTATAGAAAGTTCAGTCAGTATAAACATATTTAGAAATATACGCAATAAATCCGAAGTTTATTACTCAAATAACAATTAATCAGCATTTTAAATTTGATAAATATGGTTAAAAAGATTTACCGTAATGATTCCCTATTAAGGAAAATACATTTTCATAAATTTACTTATTCAACCTGCTTTCTGTGTCTAATTTAAAAATGAATAATCATAGAAACAAGAAACTTATAGGATATGTGCACTGAATACTTTTTATTGAATGCGACTAGGTGACTAGGATCAATGGCGGAATAGTAATCCCGGCTACGTCCAAACAGAAATGATTCTGCCTTACGTGTCACTTTTGTGGGCGTGACGTTTTCCAACTTTAAACAGACACCAAACGGGGAAACACATTAGCTACACAGACGCTAGACACTCCTACAGGTTTCAATACTCTGCGACGCTTCTACACGCTTCAATACTCTACGACGCCTCAACACACTCCAACGGACTCTCTCTCCAATTGACTTATAGATTCGCTTGGAATCTCTCAGACCTACAGTGACCTATCAAGGCTCACACTTACGAGCATCCTAATGTCGTCCTGACGCAGTCTTTCACAGCAGTGATCCGCCCTTAACAGCAACGTCAACAATCCTGTCTCGTAGCAGTACAGAAGCCCATTGCTGCCTGGTCCAGGAAACGTGTACTCTAACCCAACATAAATAGGTACATCTATGTTGTTGGTTCAGTGGGCTACACCTAAATGTTCCTTTTGTATATATAACTGAATTGGGCATTATAATATGGGGATTTTTTATTCCTGATGCGACAAATGAACGAGGTGCAGTAGTTCTCCTTCTGTTTCACACCGAAAAAACTAAAAAAGATCTTCCCGCAGGTGTTGTAACTTGTTACATCGAGAATCTTGACATTTAAACTGATCCACAGTTGTACCACACTGCGAGAAACATTGAGATGTCTAGGAGCATCAACTTGTGTGGATCCCATTTCCATCTATCCCACTGTCTACTCTCGGTAGACTGTAGGATAGTCATTTACCGAGAATCGAGTAAATGACTTCTACTAGATGTATCAGACTCTTCTGGATGTTGTCAAAGAAATTATTAAAAACTATTGAAGAACCACACTTAAAAAAAAATAATTTACGAAAGTTCGATATATTTTTTTTTTTGTACACTTCTCCCACTTCTTTATAAGAGCCTAAAATGAAAGTGATAACTATCGTTTTTGCATACATTTTCAAAAGTTCGTTACTATAATTCATATAAAGTATGAATTTTGTTGCTTTTACCTTTTTTTTTAAGGGCAGTTTTGAAAAAACTGTGTGCGGAGACCAGTTTGCATAAATATATATATTTGAAATTCACTTAAGTAGCAAAAGCAATTATTATAGGGTACATATATCTTATTTTTAAACATAACAGACACACACACATGCTGCTGACGTAGTAATTTTAAATTGAAAGTTAAATGAATGTCTGCGGAACTTCTTTATGTTAAAATTGTGCTTTAAGTCTTCACATAATTATATCCATCAGAAGCGGATTTTCTAAAAGTAAGTATGAAATTTACGACTCAGAGGTGCCTGAGTTATCTGCTTTTACTGTAGAGTTTGCTATTTTTCGTAAATACGAGGACGCTTCAGCGATCTTTTTCTAATTTTGACCACTTTTCTTTCAATTTCTTCCTCCCTTTTCCTTTCTTCTTTACATTAGGATCTTAATCTAGATTATATCCCCAAGTCTTTTTGTAAATTTTCTAGTGGACAAATATGGCTTTAGCACCCATAATATCGATCAAATAGATTATATGGTTTTGATAGTAATTATAAAGGCCTTGGATAATGAGATGCCTTCTTATATATAAGGGATAGTGAGTGATATTAATATTGAATCCCTGTTATTTTGTGGATAATGTATTTCTTTAGATTAAATAAATTATTATATACGTCAAGGTGCTATATTCCTTGGTATTTTCTTCATTCTTACGCTGAGAATAACCAACCGTATTTTATGAAGCAGATAGCTAATTACCCATGCGTGAGAGGGAGGAAAGATGCATCACAACTGTCATAAATAAATATTATACGCATTCCATTCCCCTTTTCTGGAATCAGATTTGATTGTTTAGGAAGAAAATTGAGGCAAATACCAGTATTTCTTTTGTTTAATTTTTGTCGCTTCGCGCCAACTTGAATACGAGGAAAAGGGGCTTCATTGACTGTAATAACAGTTATGGCTGCAATTTGAATACATTAACATGTTTATACTGAATGTCGAGATATAGCTATCCCCCTTCTGTTTACCTAATGCGCAATGCGACGGTGATCTAAGAACAAATATTTGTCTAGGACAAAACTGATCGCAGTCTGGAGTCTCTGTTTCCTGTTAATTCACTGGAGTCTCTGTGATAAATGTTTACCTTCGTTCCGGTGGCTGTTTTCTGGAAGCCAACTGGCTAAGCAAAGATCTGTGAATTAACAATGAAAGACCAGCGTAAGCGAGGAATCGGTTCTCTCACTTTAGATATCTCTGTATTGGTTCAAAGAAAGTTTCGTTCAATACTTGAAAGAATAGTCTTTCGATAATTCATAGAAGAATAGTTTAACAGAATCGTCGATCACTTACTTTCATTCGATTTCGAATGTTTGCTTTGGAATATCTGTTCTTGAATAAGTAAATTGGTTTCCGTTTATAATACGAATATATAGAAATTTTAACTCCAGTATTCTGGTATTGTAAAGAACCTACACAAGTATAGTAGATTTAAACTTCGACATATTTTCCTTTAGAAAGGAAAGTAGGTTTCCCGTTCACACCATATTTCCTGTTGATATTTTTCATAAATTAAAATTCAATTATCTTCCAGTAACAACTCGCAGTAATTATATTTTTCACTTACATGCGCTCCATTAGATTAAAAAATACCCAAATTTTGATGTCCGAGGGCATAAAGTTTAGAGTGCAGGATATTCAAATATAAAAATATCGTGGTTAATAAGAATAATTCCGAAAATGTTTTGACATTTTAATGAAAATTTGTTCTTTAAAGAATATAGTGTAATTTAATTTCGAGAAATTCGGTTAACCATGATTTTTACAGAGCGTAAGAGTAAAACAGTTTTTCAGTTGCAAGTAACTTCAAGTAATATAAATAACCAAAACACAAATGCAATTATTTTAAAGTTTATACTAGATTTAGAATTTGATGACATTTCTGTTTTAAAGAATTAATTTAACTCATTTCAAACAGCATTCAAGAAAAGATATTCATAAGAAGATTGAAAAAGTTTGTATAATTTTTAAGCCAAAGCTAAAAAATTTGAAATTAACTGAAGCAAAAATTTTGTGGAAAATAAATTTTTTTCGTATTTACTACTTTTTTACTGTTGAAGCCAGTTCTGATAATTACTCTGAGAACCGATATATTTTAATTGAATTCATATAGAAAAGATGTATTAATGTGCATATATGAATTTAATTTTTAAAATTTTTAATATGCTCGTTGTCTTTAAATATTAATCAATGATGAATTCATATACTTCTAAAACCTTAAATCAGAAATGAGGAAAACTTCAAAATTAAGATCTGTAAATTTAATCATATATTATGTAAGAGCAATTTATACAATAGTTCTGAAGATTAGTTAATTAATTATAAGTTATTCCATCTGTTTCTGTTTTCTTAATTTTTAATAAAAATGTTGGCTTTTAAAGAAAAAAAAATATATGTGTGATTTGTAAAATAAATTTAATCATAATTCTATAAAATACGCTTTTAAACTGAAAACAATTAGAATGTAATTGATACAAATATCGCTTAAAGTTGCGAAAAACTTTACTACACTTTATGCTTCTCTTTAATATACAGTCCTTAAAAACACTTTGAATAAATTAATTAAAAAACACGATTTATTACAAATCTACAAAAGAAGAAGGGAGCAATTCCGATTGGTTGTTGTTGTTTCCGATTCCCTTGGAGCAGGAAAGCCTGCACCAAGTCCATTTGACCTTTCCGCATAATAGTGTCACGCACCAGGTCTTGCTCTTCATATAACTATCGCAGGGAAAAGCCCTAGCAGTCCAGAAGATGAGCAGGAAAAGTAGGGACAGGTAAAGAAAGACTACCCCCTGCACAAAAGTCATACTACGCAGGTGACTGCTTCTAAAGCGCGCCGAGGCCGTCTGATGAGCCCTGGAACTCCTGCACAGTATAGATAGGCTGCTTTATTCCTAGGCACAACCACATTGTGATGGTATCCACTGTAGACATACTTATTTCCTCTGACCACACACACACACACACAAGCCTAGCTAACTTGGATAAAATATCTAGACCGCAATTCCGATTTAAATACGTTAAGAGCCAGAAGCCAATCATTCTTTTGCAACGATGAAGAGGTGAAAAGTACCCAAAATGCATGTAACCTAAAACTGCACATATTCTTTATAATTATCTACAACCTCATGCTATTTTTATGGTACAAAATGAATCCCATGTCAATTAAATTCCTGAGGTTTGGAGTGAAAATAGTTTCGGAAGGCAATATTCACATCATCAAAACCATGAAAGATCTTTTAGTAGAAAGACTTGGTCAAAGTCAGAAACAGGTAACAGTCAGTAGGAGCTAAGACAGGAGTGTGTGGTGGGTAGAATAAAATATTTTATGTATATATATAACCAACCCCCTCATTGAGTTTTGAAGAAAGATAGTAAAAACATGGAGGCTTGTAATACTGTGATGAAGGATAATACTATGCCGATTGACAATATTGATCCATTTCTCGATCAATGCAGATAGCCCTCTGTCTAACAGAAGATAGAAGATTCGGCATTAATAATTAGGTTTGGCAGAAAATGCTACCAGTGAATTATTTCCGGCACATCCCATACACACTAAGCAAACACTTCTTGCTGATTTCGACGTTGATGTTGTTGTTGTTGTTGCACGCCCCCATTGGTCAGCAGTGCTAGACCAGGTCCATGATTTCGTACACTTTCAAAAAATCCAACATCAGCAAGGGATCGTCTGCTAAATCCTACTTGGTGAGCCCTAGGCCAGGGGCGGCGAACCTTTATGCATCAACGTGCCATTTTTTCTAAAGAAATGCTTAATAAAGTATAGACGTGCCGTCAAATAATTTTGACTTGTGATTAATGGAAAAATAATAAAGCAAAATACTAACAACACAAAACTCTTTATTTACGACGAAAAAATACATTTTGCACTGTATAATAGTAAATGTTTGAGTTATACGTGTAATTAAATTTAAGTAACTTTAGTGTGTGACTTCTGTTGTTGCAGATTATATATATAGATGACAAATAACTTATATTAGGTTTGTAAGGTGTTACTTTTGGCAGAGTGCATGCTGAATTGCAGTCATCTGCCAAACGGTTTCTAAACGAGTCTATAATGTTATTCATCTCTAAAAATAATGACTCGTAGGCATAGGTCGATGAAAATATAGTTAAAATAGCATGAGCCTGCTTTTTCAAACAGTTAAATGTATCTGGAATCGAGTTTAATGTTTCCATAATTTCGTTATTGACATTTCTACTTATATTGCTTGTTAATCTTTCTGTTTCAATCAATTCCATTTTTTCCTTGTTTCAATACGTTTTTGAATCCATATTGAACTAGACTAGAAATCACTAAGTTGCATTTCAAAAATTCTTCAATTTCCAACCAATCAAATTGGGGCAAATTCAGTATATCAAATGGTGTTTCATCAGGGTATATAATAAAGTTGAGCGTTTCTGATAATTCTTTGATCTGAGAAAATCTCGCTGAAAATTCCTTGATTGAAGAATCAATTAGGAAAATAAATTCTTCAATAACTATTTCTTTCTCTGGTTTCTCAAAAGTACATCTTAATCTTTGAAAATGGTTTTCAAGTTTGGGGTTCCTTGCAATAATATAGTTTGTAAGCTAAAATGCAAACCGTTTTGATCGGTGGCGTGCCCAAAATATTGTGCCGCGTGCCATCAATGGCACGCGTGCCAATGGTTCGCCATCCCTGTCCTAGGCATTCGAGGATGTGAGCAGGCGAGGCCAGCTCAGAAGAACAGTTCGTGCATATTTCAAAGCTTCATCCTTCGGAAAATTTCGTTGTTATAAAATTGTCACTTTGAAAGCGGGCTAGAAGGGTTTGATCCTGTCTATTAAAACCGTGAGCCAGAGAGCTTCCAGGATGAGAACACTGATATCAATGGTGCTCTGAGGGGGACAGTCCAAGCGGTCTTATTCTAATGTTTAGTTCTAGCAAAAATCTCCAAAAAGGAGAGGGGTGCTGATGGCTCTGGTACCTCGCAAGCGCCAGCCTTGGCCAAAGTGTCCACAATCTCGACGTTGATACAAGTAGTTGATAAACCGTTGACTACCAGCCTCTCCTTTTGATTTACATTAAGTTGATGTAGAGCACGATGCTCCCACTTGTAGGTGCAACTCAACGCTTCACGCCATCTTTCTGCTGTTGACCGGTGAATATTGAAGGCTACAACTCTAAATCTCGCACGCTTAGGGTTAGAGGATCGGTCTGTCCTTTATGGCTAAATCAAGGTAGTCAAGTAGTTATTATATATATATATATGGGATCCCGAGTTCATGGTAGCGTTGTTTCTGTCGAATTGTGGGTTTCAGTTCCTAGTACCTTTAAGGACCCCTGTGTAGAGGGGAAAATGCGCGTTAAATCTGTCTTGTTTCAAAGTCCTCGCGTAGGCAGGGTGTGGAAATTTCGAGAGTGAACTGGAGTGTTATCCTCGTCACTTGATCATAATTCAAAATTATGAAGTCCGTTACCAACAATAACCCTCGAGTAGCTTCAGAGTGCGTTGTAAATTTTAAAAAAATCACACACGCGCATCAAACAATTAATTACCTGTATTATATTGAAAACATATTTATTGGTATTTAAAGGAAAACACTTGCTGTTTAGCTCCTATTTAAAAGTATTAAAGAAAGAATTTGAAAACTAATAAAATAAAAATATAGTTTGAAGGATGTTATTTTTTAATTATTTAATTGAATTACATGTGATTGGCTTTATGGTAGAAAATTTAGACTTCACAAGTATGTTATTGTAATAAACTGTTGGAAAAATGCTATTTAAAAACATTTACATGTAGCACATGCAACTAATATTATATAATTCAGATTTCTCTAGTATTTTAAAGATCAAAATATAACATTACTATTGAATAGAACTACTATTATATCCATTTTTCATTGTTTCAGTTCAATAGATTTATAGGAAAAGAAATCTGCGCTTATTTTCCATTTATAAAGTAAGATGATAATTAAAAATTATTTTCTAGAGTAAAACGAAAAGATTCAATGTTCTACTAAATCATTTCATTTTTGTAACATAAATTGAAAATACATTGTGTATAATTTGAAATGGAGTTTTCTTTTTTCTCCGACAGATTTTTTTATTTAGCAATAATTGTCAAAAAATACCATTACAATTGTTACTAATCGACGAAACTAATATTAAAATTGCTTTTATTATAATTATTTGATAAGACTTATTTTAAAATTATTTTCAATAGAACGTTAATTTATCAACTGAAAGTTTTATTTCTTTTACAGTTGTATAATATATTTATGACTTACATTCATTAAAATCTATTCTGAATACATTTTATATTTATAACTTTTACTGGGGATTTTCATGATATAGAATTTAAAGAGTTTACAGCTGTATACACACAAAATAAACATTATCGGCTAGATTAAAGAATTATATAAAGCTAATTTTTTTATTGTGTCTACACATTTTCTGTAGAACTATTTCCAAAATTTTCTTCTAATCAGATTCTGACAGTTGACTAATCATTTTAAGTTATTTTAAAATTTATTTTGTTGGATTGTGAAAAAAAAATATATTGTGAAAAGTTCCAGTGTTACATCGCTTAAGAATGTATATGCGTCCGGTGCGTAACCATATTTAATGCTTTG
Source organism: Trichonephila inaurata madagascariensis (assembly GCA_019973955.1). Lineage (NCBI taxonomy): Eukaryota > Metazoa > Arthropoda > Arachnida > Araneae > Nephilidae > Trichonephila > Trichonephila inaurata. The sequence goes on from BMAV01007737.1 coordinate 214,993, forward strand.
AATGAATCAATGTATTGGCTCTTAGGTAATTACTTATATTTTCTATCTGTATTAAAAGGGCTCGGTGGTCGAGTGGTAGCGGATTGCGTTTCCACGCCACATGTCCGGGTTCTATTCCCGGGCTGGGCGAGGACGACTCAACCTTTCAGTGGGTCGATAAATGAGTACCAAGCTTGCTTGAGGACTTAGGCACTGGGCGTCTCGCTTCAGACTGACCACCTGATCGGGACATCTGCTCATACACTTTAGCACATGGTCACGTATACTGGGATGGGCACAGTAGGCCCTGTATCTCAAAGGCTGCTGCGACACTGAGTTTGACTTTATTTGTATTAAAATTATTTCTTTATACATGTACTTTATTAACAGTTGTACAATTTTTGTAACATTCATCTGTGTGTGTGTGTGCTCTGGAATTATACAGAAATTTTTATATTTTATCGTGACATTCTATATTTTATGCGGTATTCATGAATTGAAATTTTAATAAATATCAAATTATTGACATGAATTTTATCACTACCATTCGTTTAGCAAAATTTAGAAATTCGCAATAATGGGTTTAAAAAATTCTTTTTGTCCTCTATTAATGATGGAAATAAAAGGCTTGTGCTTAAAATGATCTGTTTTATAATATTTAAATATGAGTGGAAATATATATATATTTTAAAAGTATGTTGTTTTCAATCAAAATATGACAAAAGACACGGAATACCTCGTCAAGTGTATTACAGGCAGCATTACTCATTCAAATGGAAAAGGAAAATGCTTTTGTGTGTTTTTTAACAAAAGCAGTGCTTCTATTAGAAGTTTAAAGTTCTACCATATTTCGATTTAAAATAAGGGCATAACTTTTTGCATTAAAATAAAAACGTCCAGCCTCTTATATAAAATATTGAAACTCTGTTTTTCGTATTTTGTAACAGGATTGCATTTTATGTTTTTACGATTCTCATGAATATTTGTAAAGAGATCATTAGTATAGAAATATTTCTTAGAGTAAAAATAATTTGAAGTGCTGTGTTAAACCCAGAAGAGAACTCGCGCAGACACAACAATGCCAGTCATAGCGTTCATTTCCATTCCGCTTTCGTTATCGAATGTTTTTTTCTTTGCATTGTTTTAGTTTTAGGTTTTTTTTGTCACTTATATTGTCTGGCAAATATTTGCTTATTAAACATATTTTTATCTTTGCGGAGCTTTAGCGAAATTCTGATTTATTTCCTAACGGAAATTTAGCATTTTGTAGGGCTAACATAAACATATAGTGCGTTTTTATTATGGATTTTAGGACAGTTCAAATACATAACTTTGGTAAATAAATTTCTCTGACTTACGGTACATGAATTAATATTAAAAACTTAATTATAGTTTTTTTTGTTTGGATGCACAAAATTTTATTTCCTTTAATATACATTAAAATGATTATTAAAAACTTATGTTTTGTAGATTTTGCATATTTAATATATATGGTTTGCATTTAAATATTTTTTTACATACATTTATTACCATTATAAGACAATTTTATTTTCAAGCTATTTCTAGTGTAAATTATATGAATTGAAAGAAGTGATAATGGGGTTATGTACCTATAAATTAGCAACTTCAAACTTAGGACTTAAGTATATATTAAACACACAGAGTTCAGGGTTAAGCATGTTTTAAAGCGCTAACCTACCTCATTTATTGCCCTGTATTACTACAGAGAATATAAATTTCATCGCAAAATTTGAGAAAAAAGGACGAAAATGAAAGAAAATAAGTAAAATAATTTAAATATGAAAAAGACATATCAATACACACACACATAATCGTTAAAGTAACGATCCAAATGGATCAAGATAGCAGAGGTATAAATATTAAGTTAATTATATTATGTGAATTGAATTCAACTCAAAATTATTTTTAAAAGTGAAAAGTAAAAATATTTTACAGTTTTTTTTTAAAAAAAAATGTTGCATTTTTCCTATTTTAGTAATAGATTATATGTAAGAGTAAAATTATTATATTAATATGATATCTCATATTTATATGACTTAACTTGTTTTCCACAGAGTAAATGCTTCATGAACTCTTAACACACGCATGGTTGGGCCACAAAATTTGTATTTTAGAGTTAATAACTATATTCTTTTTTCTCTGATATACGGATCTGTGTCACACTCATATTGTGCTTATTTGAAATTCTATTAAAATCATTAATATCACTATCATTTTAAATTAATCGCTTAGGACTTTTATCAAATAGACTAATATTTTTTATGATAGACAAGCATCAAAGTACGGAAAAATTAAAACTTTGGTTCTATGTAGACGTAAATCATTTCTTTAAATAAAATAAGCGTATATGTTAATTTATTTCTTACATTTTATTAAATTCCTCTGGTTTTACAACAATCTAAAACAATTCAACTTTGAGATTTTTATAAACTATTTTTGAACACATACGATTATTATTACAAACCATAGTTTCTTTCTTCTAATCACGACGGGGAAAACTATGAACATATAATCAAATTTTTATAAAACTGTCAACCCCGTCCACATTGTTGCTCGTTATTGAGTTAAAACTTTCTCCTTTGTTTTTAGAAAAAAAAGCTGATTTTCTTCAGCGTGATCAACACTATCAACAGTCTAAGCATTTGTCTTTATGTTCCCTAAAGCTGTCAATTTTATTCGGAAACACACAACTTCTATTTTTCCCCGTCACATTATTTCACGTTGCTTTTCCTCTTGCTATTTCTTTTTAAAGACAAACATATTCCAAACAATGTTGAACTTTTAGAAAACCAGAACAAGTTTTCTTATTCGGAAGGAGAAAATCGCGCGCTGTTTTCAATTTCGAGTTTTCTTCATGGAAAGTAACCAGCAGTGGACACATTCTGTTCCTTTCCATCTTCTGAAAATAAGATCGGGAATACCATTCGTTTCCAAGACTAGTTATCTGTATCTAGAGATGAAGTCTTTTCGGCGCGCACCTTACACGCACAATTAATCTCTTTCCTGCAGTCTCTTGTCAAGAATGGATTTCTTATTCAACCAATTTTCTTTCATGTATTTCTTTGTCAAGATCAATCACCTCTCTCACGAATCTTCAATTTCCCTTCGATTGGTTCCGAGATCTTTCTGGAAAGAAAAATACGAAGGGCTTAGTTTTCGAGAGACATTTTCCTATAAATGATGAGTGTGTCAGATGATAAACAAAACGTTCTTTTGAAATTTCTATTGCGTTACGTCGAACTATATTCTTTTTATTTTGGGCATAAATGAATTTGTTAGCCCTAATATATTAAATAAAACGATGTAGCGAATGTATTGATTTGATTTTGAAGTATATTTCAATTTGTTATGCGTTTTTATAAAAGAAAAAAGTTGGGAATTTTATTTTGAGGAAAACTAAAATGAATTTTGGTAATCGTAGAAGAAAATAACAGAACTTTAAGCCCAGATATAGTTGCTGAAATAGTTAAAGCAGGGCATTTTGTATAAAATTTCGAAATGGTTGTGTCAAGATGTTTTACAAAAAATGTGATTAAAATCTTTGTGTTTAAATTCAAATACTATTTGTGGTTTACACAGAAAAAAATGTAAATTGCCTTTATTTTGGAAAAATGCAAATAATGGACTCATATATTCCATTTTTCTACTCGGAATCGAAAAATGGAATATATTTATAGTATGTCATGGCTTCACGAGTGGCGTTATACTTTAATTACTAATTATTGATGACTTCTATTATATGCTGTGGATGTAGTAAGTGTTGTTGGATTAATGAGGAATCATGTTGTTGATAATTAATCCTTTTTTGTTGACATGAATAGACACTAAACATCAAAAACGACACACACACACAAAACAAAAGACAGATGACACAAGTGTGCAGTTAGATAGCATATACAACAAGCGACGTGAATTTTCCAGAAAAAGAAGGTTATATACAAAATACCAAACGTAAGCTCTAAAAATCATAGGACTTCCGTTAAAAGCTCCTCTGATTGGCTGGCAAGTATCAAATGATGTGGCTTACATAACGACAAAAATCTATAAACGCTGACCACATAATTTTGAGGTGTTAAAGTTACAGTTACATCCCGTCAGCGGGTAAACTAGTAGTTGATTAATTACGTGAAGTATTGGAAGGCGCAGGACCGCTACAAAAAGAAAATTGACGTGAATTATTACATACATAAATATAAAAGAGAAAAGCGACTTATATATACTCCCTCACTCATCACGTAATCTCCGGAACTATTAAACTTACAGACTTGAAATGTGGTAGGCATGTTCCTTTCATGAAGTAGGGTTCCACTAAGAACGGATTTTGCGAAACTCGACCTCCAAGAGATATTGCGGGGGCTTAAGGTTCATTACAGATAATTATTTTCGATTTTAAAATATTAGATGTACAGACTTGAAATTTGAAAGGCAGACTCCTTTCATGGAGTAGAGATTCGCTACAAAATGGATTTGCGAAAATGGAGCCCCAAGAGTTGTTACGGGGCTTGAGAGGCGTTATGGATAATTATTTTTGCTTTTGGAACTTTTAGACATACCAATTTGAAAATTGGTATTTATGTTATTTTCGTATATGTTTTTGGTATGTAGTTCCTCTAAAGAGGGTTGCAAGAGTTTAAAGGACGTTACAGAAAAAAAAACATGTTTTTGAATGTTAGACCTACATACTTGAAATATGTTTTCTTGTTGAATAGAATCGGGGCGTTCTGATAGAAAAAATGTCCGTTTTTGAATTATTAGACCTATAGTAATGAAATTTAGTATGAATGCTTCTTTAGTTGAATAGAAATCCTCGAAGAAAGGGTCTTTTGCAAATCGACTCTCAAAGAGGGTTACGGGGCTTATTGGTCAAAAATTTTCTACTTTTTAACTATTAGATTTAGACTTTAAATTTGGTAATCGTGTTAATTTTTTTAAGTAGAGATCTACTAAAAATGGGTTTTGCAGAAATCTATTTTAGGGTAGAGTAAGTAAAAGATAATTCTACTTCAATATTAGAAATTATTATGCAGAATTCCAGTCTTTATAAAATCAAGTGGTGAGAGTTATAAGAATGTTTCTTAATATAATCGAGAACGCTTAATCCTAGGACTTATACATGAATAAATTAAATATATGCATATATATATATATATATGGTGTTTCTTGTAAGATAATAATAGAGAGAGTTCTGCGTACATTTATACATTTAAAATTCCTCTAAATTTCTTTTAAGAAAACTTTTAATACTCCATTGCTGAAAGAGTTTTATATGTGAAATAAATGTTAAATGACGAAGTTATGTTTTTGAAAATTTCTTTTGAATTGCATCAACTGTTTTCTGTAACTTTAAATTAATTTATTACCCGTAAAAGTTAAAATATCTGCATTTCACTTTATGTATTCTGATTTAAGTAGTGGAGAGTCGGGCAATGTGGGATGCCCAGGTTTTGGCTCTGTTTGTAGCTACTAACGCGTGGGAACACCTTGAAGTATTGAAGATGAGTTCGAGCCTAGTACCGCTGAAGATCCACCGCGTAAGGGAGCGAAGCACGTTAAATCTGTCGAGAGCTTAAATTTCTTCCCGTTGGTGTGGTGTGGTAGTTAGGAGAGGGGATACCAGTTCAAGCGCCGTCCTCGTCATTTGACCATGGTTCAAAATTACGAGGTCCGTCGCCAAAAGCCCTCGAGTAGCTAAACAGTGCGACGTTAATATTCACTCACTCACTTGAAGTACTAAAGAAACACTCTCATGATGTATTGCCGGGATAGTTCTTGTTAGTTGTAGCTTGATAGTTGCAGGCCACTTGTTGTTGCCATACCACTCACTACAAAATGAAGTGTGTTTTGCGATTTTCAAAAATCTTTGCAGGTATGTTTTCAAACATTTTAATCTACTAGTACACTTGTGGCTAGAGCATTAAATTTATGCACAGTGTACATTAAAAGAATTGTAGTTCATAATACTGGGATCGTATTTTAGCTGATAATGTTTTGTACTTCAGTGTAAAGGTTCATTTTCCAATAAGGTCTGTCAGGTATTATGTAATACTAGATATTTTAAAACACCCAACACACTCTTTTCTGTTGTATCATTTGTAATAGACTCCATGTCATCAACTAAAGAATCAGAAAACATTGACGCTGATTCTGTTTTCTGTAACGAAAAATTCTTCAAAGGTCAACGAGGGAAAATTTGAATTCAATTTTTCATCTCACACTGTGAATATTGATGATAAATTCGAAGCAGAAATGAAATTCACGAATTCTTAAAAATATAGTTTTAATGGTCTTATGAAGTCTTAATTAGTTTTACAATGGTTTAAACCACCTGTTTCAGAAATGACCTAATTATTTCATTATACCCTTCATTTACCATTTTTTTTTAAAAATATAATTATTATCTAACAACAAAACAAATATTACCGTCTTGGGAATATTTGTCAGGAATCAAATATATATAGGAATCAAAAAAATTATAAAATACAAACTAAGTAATCATCTTATTTATAACTTGTGTAATAGAGCTTTTATAATTAGATAATTATTTTTATTCCTGGAATTGACTTGAGAAGGCTGATCATATTTTCTCATTTCTATCTATTAGAATATGAATACCCTCGTTAAGTTTTACAAAGTGAAATTAATCATTGATATAATTTAAACAAAGTACTTTGTAAGTTGAAGAATAAAAAAATATAGTATTCTTATATATACGAAGAGTTATTATCTTAGAAAAATACAAGAAAATTATTTAAAAATGAAAAAAGCATAGAGATTGAAATAGCTTGATTTTATATTTATAGTAGGATTTAAAAAAAAAATGAAACTTTTTTATTCTGTACGTTTTAAATATTATCATATATTAGCTATCCGCTAGATCCTGAAGGATTGGACACAACAACAACAACATATATCAGCTATAAGTAATCTGTAACAAGCGTTTTTAAAAACATTCTAATAACTGATCTCAAGAAAGAAAAGCATTGTAAACCGGAACACAAACTTAACGAGAAGCTGTTTTAAATATTTGATTCATTTTCCAGCAATAATTTACATGGCTCAAAAATGCCATTTCAATAAAAAAGGAAATGTATTTCAAAATAAATAATGAATAAATGTAACTAACTTTGCGTCAATAACTAACTCGCGGTTAAAAAGGAATAAGAAAATTTTTGAAGTCTTTTAAAAAAGGATGTCAGTACATATTCAGAATTATTAAACATTTGTGCTACGTATTTCACTTTTGGCTAACAACGTGCGATAAATTTCGTCTTTTCAGTTGAAATGATGTGAAATAATTTTTAGATTGATTTGCCTTGTATTTATATTTATTTTGGTGAAGAACTAGTCTCAAATTATTGGATATTAGAAGCATTTATAAAATGATAGGTTTCCTTTAGCGACTACTAGTTTTTTAATAAATATATATTCTCTTTAATGAATTATAGTTTTTTTAAAATAAATGATCGCTTAAAAAGTCGTAATTAAACGCAGTGGTGCTGTTTGGAGTTTATTTTTAATGTCTGACTTTAAAAATTGACAAATTATAATTTTTTTCAATATATATATATATTTGTTTTTGAAACAATGATTTTAAAAGTTTCTTAGGGAGGATCTTTTATTTTCAATGATTTGAATCCTATTTTTATAGTCTTATTTAATACATAATTTGCTCAGTTCTTAAGAATTTTTTTTTTTTGCAATAGTAGTTAGATTGATGCATTTTTTCGAAATCATTTATCCTCTGCATATCGCTAATGAGGTTTTTTTTTTTTTTGGTATCATCATATTTTTAAAACACTTTAATTTCAAATATTGTTCCAAAGCAATATTTCTACTCATCACTCAGACATAATTAAATCATTTTTTAGAACCGAATATTTGCGATCTAGCACTTAACATATGCATATTTTAAATTAAATTAAATCAATCAACATTTAAAATAACAAATAATAATAATAAATCAATAACATTTAAAAACCAGAACTTTTTTGAAAAATATTGATACATCACTCATACATTTATCCACTGAAGATATGTTACATTATAACCACATGATTAATATGAAGTAAAGCCAACTTTCGCCCTCAATACCATCAACACGTGACGGGGCATTGACTCTACAAGATAAAAATAGTGCAATGACAATATCCCATGGCCTATTGCAGGTTCTACTGGTGATGACGAACCATTAGTGAAGGGACGTGATTTGGGTATCGGCTACGTAAGCCCATATGCAGCAATGTATGCTACACTGCGTGTCCAGACATATCGTCTGCGTCACCACTGTTATAGCTGCTGGTGATATCGGTTGTTGTCGGCCATGCCAAACAATGCGTAACAGTCTCTGCTAACCTCCGGAATCAATGGGCCGTTGCCAACAAACAACTGGCAGATGTCTTGTTGTTTTATCATCCATACACTACTTTTGATAATTACTTACAACGGCTGCTCATGAACAGCCCATCAAGCACGTCGTTTCTGAAAGCGATGTTTCCAGGGGCCGAGTCACAGTGGTTAGATGTTTAATGAAATATGATCAGCTGCTTTTTCCATTATGTCGCTAAACATACTATGCTTGGAAAGAAAATGTTTGGTCGCTTTATATATACTCCATTATTAACTGCGCGTGCATCGTGGTTGTGTATGCGGACGAGCTCATGGCTCTAGGTAATGGGTGGTCCTAATGTAATGGCCCTTCATTTACCATACATACGTTTAAATATATATGTGTACAGCTAGAAAATATTTCCGGACTTCCGCAAGGAACAAAATAAACCTTTTAATTATTTGAGAGGTATTTAAAACTAATTATATACGCGCTGTTTTGGGACACAGTATACCTTCTTCTTTATTTTTGAAGAATAAGCTTCTGGCTCAAATTATAACACAAACATTCAATTAATTACAGACCATTTTACTTCCCTTTATTTATGCTCGAAGGAAATTAATTACCTGAGTTCTATTCATTAGCTTAAAAGAAGTGCATTCCAAATTGTGAATACGAGCTTCTTATTGAATGGTTTAGATAGTAAAGGCAAAATAAACAGAAATCGAGAACCTTTTGTGAAGACGCATCACTTCCCTGCGTGATAATGTCTCACCAATGGGAATAAATGGAAAAGAATGAAATCTGTGGCCACAGTAAGATCTCACTGAAGAAGGATTATGAGGCTGCGGTTCAACCTCAAGAAGATTAATGAGTTCTTGCAGCATTACTTAACAGAGGCTTTTACCTAAGTCAAGATCGCATCTTTGAACTTGTCTGAAAGGCGTTGCTTTCAACGATGGCTGAGATGTAATAGTTATTTTATTTACCTTATATTCAATTACAGTGCTGAAAGACTGTTTGATAAGACAAACAATAAGTGTATTTCAAAGGTTATTTTTTTAGTTTGTTAGATTAGAGATTGTCTATCTAATTAGGTAAATTTTAATAAAAACTAACCAATAAAGTGGAAATTGTCTATTTTTAAAATCCTTGTTTAAATATTTATGAATGACATGATAATTATTTATAAGTATTTCTGTAATGAGTAACGAATAAAATCTTTTAAAACTTTCATTGATGATTTTGTATAAGTAAAGAAGACTGTCAAGTTTTATACTGAAAGAGGGATGCCTTTGTAATTTTAAATATAACAAGCATGCATACACCATATTATACGTACGATTTCTAAATGTAAACAAATTTGATTAGGTATGAATGATTAAAGATAGGAAACTCATTTTTCTTTTTTGTAATCCACTAGTCAAATGATTTCCACCTGTCAATTAATTTAAAACCATATGTTCGATCAAATAAAGTATTAGTATAAAAAAATATGTCAATTATACATATATATTTTAAAAGAATAGATTTGACACAGAAGCAACTTGAAAAATAACCCATATTTTATTAAGGTATCCGACTACGTTCTTAACCGTGATTTTGCAAAAGCGTATAAATGGATAATATTCATGATATTTAGTGTCACTTAGATTATGAAATGTATATAAAATATTTTTAAGAATAGTATTGCAATAAAAAATTATTTAAGTACAATATTTTGACAAAAAATGAACATAGAATGACCCATTTTCAAAATATTCTCCTTTTGTGAAAAATGCTTCTATTATAATAATATTTTGCCTGTAATAATATTTTGCCCATACTTCTGTACAGAGGCTCAACTAGAATTTTTGAAGTATATAACTTAGAAGTGGATTTATCCATATTTTACTGCAACAGAGGGGAGAAATTTTAAGGAAAAATGACGATAATTATATTTCAATTGCTTGTAACTCTGAAAATAATGTGAATTTTTCAAAATTCATAGTTGAGCCTCTGTACAGAGGTCTGAGCTATGTACAAGCAAAATATTATTATTATAAAAGCATTTTTCACAAAAGGAGAACATTTTGAAAAAAAGGTTATTCTAAGTTAATTTTTTGTCGAAATGTTGTATTTAAATAATTTTTTTTGTCAAAATGTCCTTAAAACAATTTTATACATGTATTCTAATCTAAGTGACACTAAATATCAGGAAAGTTATCCATTTATGCGCTTTTTTATAATCACGGTTCCGAACTCAGTCTGATACCTTAAGGTTAATAATTTTATCAAAGCAAAGATCTACCAAAAACTGATTTCTGAGTTAATGGTCGGCAGATGATATTATTTTTACAGAATAAATTAATCGATTATAAGTAGATTTTCATGGGTGCGTAACCGTATTTTTAAACAAATAGCAATTATTTTTTTCTTGTTCGCTAAATTTTATTGTGTGCGTGTGTTCCCTTGAAGAATAATCCAAATAATCAGCAAACTGTTCTGCATCTGTATCCAAACTTAGTCTATCCTTACCTCCGAAAAAGTGCTTTTGCTGTTTGAGTTATCTGTAGATTCAAAAATCACTGATCTGAATGCAAAAGCATAATATAAGAACATAAATTTTAAGGATCTAAATTCCTGCCTTCAGCAAAGAAAATTCCAGTTTTCTCCACAAAGAAAATGTCGGATGAAAAGCGATTCAGTACTATAGGTGAATAGCATCACCTTTTTAAAACATTAGCACTAAATAATATACCCTTAAGGATTAAAAATACGCGCAAATCAAAGACAGAAGGAAAATATTAGTGCGGGAAAACAGATTAAGGCTGTCTTTGCCTAATGTTAAAGAATAGGATCCAAATTCGAAATATTTTTTCAGATATAAAAGTACTCAAACATTAATATTATTTTCTGAATTCGCTTTCCTGTAGATATAAACACTTATTTTATCATACTACTCATTTTTATTCTAGTTGATACATTTTTTTCTTTTATAAAATGTGTTTCGCAATTTTTCTCCTATACCGTAATGCTAAATGAGATATCCCTTTACATGTTAAAAGGAAAAACTAATTATTTATGAAATATTTTGAAATTTTAAAAACACTATATTATAAACAAATGCATGAGTTATAGTGTCACAAATTTTTATAAAAATTGAGGCATTTTTTCTGTTTGAAAATGTGCTTCGCGTTAAGTTCCCGCTCTCGTACATACTGCGAAAGCAACTTTAAGGGGTTAAAAATATAACGTAAGGTATAATGAAACTTACAGAAGACTATACATATATATATAAGTACCACAAAAACTTATGGAGTACTATTGAAAACTTGGTTTCAAACCTACGATATAAATGTTTAGAGTAAAAAAAACCCAATTTTTCACTCTGGTATAAATGATATACATGAATTATCCATTAAGAAAGAAAGAGAAACCTTGGTCAAGGTTGTTATGAGCTTACTTAAGTAAAAAGCGGGGCCCTTAAAGCAGCTTTGAGTTATGATTGATTACATAAGGACCTAATATCCAAATCTAAGCCGTTTATCTGAAACCTGCCACATGCAGCATTCCTTTCTACTCTCGTGGTTATGATTTCTTCCCTATGAAATGGTTCAAACAGACCTATGGAAATTGAATGCTCGATATAGACTCTTTTATTGGCTTCCGTTATTAAAATGAAGTCCATCAAAGGAGTGGTTGACAATTCAAAAAGGAACTGAATGCAGGTAATAATAGGAAGCGCAAGAGTGATAGATTTGAGGTCCTTTGAATGAAAATCCAATAACGGTTGTCTGTCTGACAATAATGATACCGTTGCCGAGAGAAAGCATTTGTCGATGAGATATTTGAATATTAGAAAACAGGTACCATGAAGGTAACGGTTTCTTAATAATGTAGACACAAAAGACAGCTTCGACAGTAAATTTTCTTTAACTAAATCTTTATATATTTATTCATGTGTATATTGAATGCTGAAGTTGAATAAAATATTGCTTATATATAAGACGGCTTATTAGTGTATATTCTTAAAATGCAATTTTTAGCAGATATTCGAAAACTTTGGAACGCAGACAACAATGATAGTCAAAATTGAACAAAGGAAGGTACTAACTGAAATTCTTATTTAAATACAAATAATTCCTTTATTCAAGAATTCAATTTAATTGAATAAGACGCTCCTGATTATTGAAAATGTTCTGTATTATAATGTTTTCAGCACATGCAATAGTTGAGAGCTTAGATTTTTCTTTAGTACTCTTATTCATACAAAATTTCCAATATTTTAATTATTTGACGCTTGATGATTTGCTTTAAATTCTTCGTAAATCAAACTGTATCAAGAATTAAAACTTTTATGAAAAATATAAACATATATCTCAGTTCTCAAGTCAAATATTCTTTGGTATAATGAAGTTTTGAATACAAAATCACTCACAAAGGTGATTATCTAAAGTAGAAGTGGTAAACATTTTCAGTAGAAACTTTAAAAAAACAATTGAAATGAATTTGAAAAAATAGAATACTTTAAGAACGTTTAAAAATATAAAATATTAAATATGCTTAATTTTTTTAAAAAAAGTATTGTATTTGTGATGACTTTTCAAATTCGAATAAAAAAAAATGCATTATATTTTATCAAATAATATTCAAATATCAATTAAAATTTATCGCACAATGACCCGAAATATGGCATCGGAGTATCTTAAGAAATACCAAGTCCTTTTAGATCAAGGTATCATGAACTTTTCGGGGTGGTGATCTCATTTTTTGTACAAAAATTTTGTGTGACCCCATACCCCTTGCACACAGTTTACACACGTTTGGGGACTTTTCTATGTGTTTTATTTGTAGCTTTATAGTAATAAACACCGGCAATATATTTTTGCTTTGCCTATAATGATATACAAATTTTAATTAAGTAACAACAAAAAAAACAACATTATATAATGTAATCACACGGTAAATTATTCTTAAGATATAATTTGATTATTAAATGTAGTCATTTTGAGTTCACTTCTGAGAGATCCTCAACTTTTATTAACTATGGCATATGCAACGCCGTATATATTTTTGAGTTAAGGGATGTCAACGTAAAAACCCAATTTGTATAGAAAGGTTGACATTCTGAAACCGACGAGGCTGGCAAAATCCGTGGTTATACGGCAGCGTTTCTCAAAGTATGGGGGACGTCCCTCCTCTAAAGGGGCGTGATGACTCTACGAGAGGGGAGCTAGCATATTGAAAAGTCGTTAACAAAAGATTATTTTAAAAAATTATCAATTTACTGAAAGTAAACGAACAAAATACATTCTGACATAACATAAAATAAAATACACCTTTGCTCTGATATAAAATACTTATAAATGTATCAGTACTGCACACGATGCATTTCATAATTAATTTAGCAATACTATAAGAACAAGTTTAATAATTACCAGTGACCCCCATGGGTTTGTCATATATAAAATTATACACAAAATTTAACACTTATCTTGATAGTTTTTGTACGGTTTATAATTAATCTCTCAACTACCGATAAAAAGTTACACGATTCGCTCTTCAATGCCATCATTTTTCACGCTTTCACACGTATGTGATGCTTTTTTTGGGGGAGGGGAGAAAAAGAATAAAAATAAGCAAACCCTCTGAAATAAGTAAATCCTTCCCAAACACTGTCAAGGTCCTTTTATTGTATTCCAAAGCCTTCGGAATAGTTTTATGGATAACAGTGCACAGAAACGATTATACTTCAGAAAAACGCATATATATATATACGTCCGAGGCAATTAACGCTTTGGATGAGAGAGATGTTTATACACGCCTGTGGCACTTAAGAGGTTAAAGTCGTATTGCAGCTTTAGCGTTAAAATATAGTATTATTGAATTCAATATATTGTTATTGTAAGGAAGGGGGCGCGATGTGTGTGTGTGAAAATTATGATTGAATATTGGCTTGCAAATATTGAGAGTTTGAGAAGCACTGTTATACGGTTGAATTAAAACGTGTGCACATGCGTTATTAAAACAACAGCAATGTTAGTGCAAAACAAAAAAGTTTTTATTGTAATTTAAGTCAAAAAGTTCTTCGTTCTACGTATTGTCTTTTCTTGATTATATTTTAGGTACAATGAGTTAAACAATTTATTAAAGACAAACATTTTATTTTACGCAAAAAGATATATCAAAAATACTAAAATTTTTGGCGCCCCTAGCTGCAAGCCACAATAACCCATTTGGGGTCGTGATCTCTAGTTTAAGAAACACTGCTTTAGATCATTGATGCTCATTTGCAATTGAAATACATAGAATAAGCCGTTAAATCTTCTTTAATTTAACACAAATCATTCAGAATTACATGTCAAACTTATTAAAAATATTACGCTTGAATACTTTTCTGATTGCTTCTTGGGATCCTGATGAGGCTATGCTGTATCAAGTCTCTGCCTTTTCAACATTGATGGTTGTTGCAAAATCTCCCGCTTCTATATAAAATAAAATCCCGTACTCGATCCAATCTCGAGTTCTTTTGGAAGAAGTCCAAAAGTGTCCGGGTGACCAGGCTACGTCGTTAATGTGATTGATGGCGGATTATTTCCTTTCACACAACAGTGGCGACAAATTATGAATTTCCCGCTCGAATGGCACCCTAAGCTTTGCGAGCATTGCCCATGCTAGATGTGCTATTGAAGGAGAGGTAATAACGGATGAGGGAGTAATGTCATTCGCTCTTAGATATGGAGAGTTCGAGTGAAATAATTGACTTTTTTTTAAAAAATAATAATAAAAAAATTGCGAGAGCCATCTTAGAATTCGAGTTCTGAGAAATGAATATTCATTAGTGAATATTTTCTGTGATCGGAAGATATTTATTTATTTGTTCCTGAATGATCATTTGCATTTGGGAAGACGAGCAGAACGGACAAATGGCGAATATAATGAAGTTGAGAATTCCTTCGTTTCTTTTCTGATAGGAAGTAATGTAGCTGTTCAAATTGATGCTTTTAATGCATTAATTGGATTGGAAGTAACTGCAGTAATGCTGATAACCTAGTTTTCCTCTTTTAAATGAACTAAGCTCTTTTTAATTGATTAAGTGATACTGTGTTTGACATCTTATCAATAAATGGTAATTAATTGTATTTGTTTTGTTTCATTTATATACAACATAATATTTATATGTAATTATAGAAGTATAATTTTTAAAACATTTTAGAAGTGATGTCTGTGTTTAGTTTTATTTTATTCCTTGCTATGTGTGTGTTTTCTGTTCTTTTCATAATCCTTTATGTGAAGAATTATTTTTTAACTATGACACACACACACACACACACACACACACATATATATATATATATATATATAATATTAAATTTTTCTTGATGCCCGCATTTCTCTGTGTGATTTTGCTATTGATTAAAATAGATTAAATGAATATGTTTGGTGTTTTCCTCCAATGTTAAAAATAGTTTTCATATTAGAAATGCTTTCACTCAGAAAAATACTCTTAATATTATTATTTTATTCTGAATCTATCAACGAGTCAATGACAGTATATTTTAATATACTCATATTTTTATTTAAATGGATCCGTCAGTCCATGGATGCAAAAAAGATACAATAATACAACATATATTTACGTATAATTCTCCATAATTTGAATATGTCACAGCTTAAGTGCAGAAATCAGTTAATCTGCAGATTACCATCGTAATCTGCACATTAACTAGGATAATGCATTAAAATGTGAAAAACTGTTTCATTTCACAAATTACTTAGGTAATATGCGAATTACCTCTATAATATGCGCATTACCTACTAGACACTAGTTAATCTGTACATTTGCTACTAGCTTCTCGTAAAAGTGAAAGTGAGATATTTGGTGGAATAACAGCAATGTTTACAACAACAGCCTAAATTAAATGTTCGTTTATTTTTTGATATCTAAAGAATCAAGTTAATACAATCGAACAATCGACACATTAGTTGAAAGAATCAATCATCAATCATTTCAAAAACTACAATACAAAGAATCAAACGGTTTAAAATATTATTGCAACTAAGAGGAAACTGGCACATTATTTATCGATTTTTCAATACCTAAAGAATAACGTTGATACAATCAGGCAAGCAATAAATTAGTTGAAAGATTCAAGCATCAATCATTTGAAAAATGAATCAAATGGTTAAATTGATTTCATCTACTGGTGGTCGGAATTAAATTTATTATAAATTAATTCAATGAGTCTTTTATCGAATACATTTACTATCTTTGTAATTTTGTTTTTAAATAATTAGGATAAAATATTCTGGGATGAGTCAACATTCAATAAATATTCCCAACAATAAGGAAATGAAACAAACTTCTGCACTTTAAAGTTACGGAAACCCCTAATGCAAAGAGATTATCTAGTTAAACTGATAAAAACTCTTAGTTACGGTTCAAATAAGTTAATCTGTGTAGATTAGCTAGGTAATCCGCACATTAACGGTTTTCGACCTTTAGCGATAACAAATACACGAAGTTAATATTCTGCTCATTAAAATGGAAATGTGATTACTTATTGAACGCTTATAAGTTTTGAGGAGACTAACATATACCCGTAGTGGTAGCTATTTTCTAATAATGTATGTGCTTATTAAATTACATTAATAACTTTTTTCAAAGAATGGACGAATATAGAGGGAAAATAATATATTTAAATATATAACTAAAGCTCAAAAAATGTGTTTGCAAATTTATGGCTATTTAATCTGTTCAATATCAAAATGAATTTTCTATTTTATGTGTTAATGTCATAAAATCTGCAAATATCAGTTGTACATTAACCTCTTAACTAGTTTGCCCGTACACCGTACCGCCTACCGAAAGCTAGCCACAGCCGGTTTACCTGCAAGGGAAATGATTTTTTCTTCTTTCAAACTTTGATTTGCACATATTTTTAATTCTTAAAGTGAAATTATTAGTGCTAGTGCTTTTAAGAGACGCAATTTGTCTATGGTAATATATTTCTCATACGGAGATTTCTTTGGGGATGAAGGAGAGAATTTTTTTCTTTGAACACGAGAATTCAGATTCTTAAAAAAATTCGATAAAGAACAGGGACTGGCAAGGCAATGTGCAATTTTTTGCCTGAGAAGCAATGAAAAAGGAAAGATAATCCAAAAAAGCTGATATTATATGTGTCCCCATTGGAATATAAGACTTAGCATTACTCCATGTTTCAAATTGTGTATGCATAAATACAGGCTAGTAACGAATTCAAGGTACAAACTTTAAGGGTAGGTACAGAACATTATAATAATCATTTATTGTATAGGAATGTATGGGGGCAAATGACGCGCTGAGGCACGAGCACAAAAAATAAGACACGAAAGGATAGACAAAGTGTTTATTGAAAGCATAGTTGACAAGTGTAATGTTTACAATAACTATCCATAACTGTTCAGCACATGAACTATGAAGTTCGTCTGCAGAGCTCATTGCTGTACCACTCACTGGCAGTCGGAGAAGAAAGTCTACCTGATTCAAAACTTGTACTCACTGAAAATGGAAGAGGCTTAAGCGATTTTCGTTTAACAATCTGCAAACGGTCTGATGACTCACACTTACGTGATGAGCAACAGCTCTTGTACTTGACTCTGGTGTTTTAGCCACTACATCCAAGATGCTTTCTTCCAGGCTTGGACTGTGTACAGCTCTCTGTCGACCAACATCATGTCTGGTGACATGGAATGAACGTGTTTCATGAAGCTTACGATGTAATCACTGAAAAATTCAGTGATCCGGCATTTCTCGTTCAGGAAACTGCGCGTGATACATTCGAAGCACAGCTCTGCCGTTGCCATTTGCAAGTCCGTACATGTAATGCGTGTCTGTATTTTCAGCATACGTTAAGTCTCCCATCGTAGACGTCAGCACAAATGTGAATGGCGCTTTCCCCTACTGAGATGCATCATATTGAACGGAGACTAGACATCTACTACCCCCTTACCGGCAACGCAACCAACCGATAACTCCATTTCTCTTTTCTTTTATTTCCCTTGTTTGTGCCTCACCGCGTCACTTGTGCCCATACATTCCTATACACAATAAATGATTGTTACAATGTCCTGTATCTACCCTTAAAGTTTGTACCATGAATTCGGGACCACATTGTATATGCGCACACTCACAAAATCCTCAACCGTTTGAAAAAGAGGTACAAACATGAAATATTTTTGTAAGTTTGAGAGAAATTCTTTTAACATGTATGAAACATACTTCATAGCATGCCGAGTGTACTTATAAAAAGCAAACATTTAAAGATTTTGTTTTCCACTACTATAAAACAAAAAAAAAGTAGCCCGAAAACTTTAAAATTGAAAATTATAGTAAAGTTATTTCATTTTCGCATTCAATTAAATATTACATTTCGTTACATGCAATAAAAAATGTGCCCTTTTTTGGAACATTTTGGCCTCAAAAATTGACCTCTTAAGGTATCCGACTACGTTTGGAACCGTGATTTTATAAAAGCGTATAAATGAGTAATATTTATGATATTTAGTGTCACTTATATAGATTAGAAAACGTATATAAAATTGTTTTAATAATGTTATAACAATAAAAAATTATTTAAGTACAATATATTATCAAAAAATGAGCATAGAATGACCAATTTTCAAAACATTCTCCTTTTATGAAAAATGCTTCTATTATAATAATATTTTGCCTGTATATAGCTCAGACTTCAGTACAGAGGCTGAACTAGAACTTTTGAAATATATAACTTAGAAGTGAATTTATCCATATTTTACTACAACAGAGGTTAAAAATTTTAAGGAAAAAACGCCGAAAATTATTTCAATTGGTAGTAACTCTGAAAATAATGTGCAGTTTTCAAAAGTCGTAGTTCAGACTCTCTGGAGAAGTCTTTACTTTATACAAGCACATAAAATATTGTTATTATAAAAGCATTTTTTTTAAAAAGGAGAACGATTTGAAAAAAGGTTATTCTAAGTTAATTTTTTGC
>BMAV01007737.1:239315-322868 GCA_019973955.1 Trichonephila inaurata madagascariensis
GAAAAACTCACTGTATCGACATCGAAAGCTGAACTTCATCCCAAGGTATTAATGAGAGTGTGGTGGAATGTGCAGGGAATAATTCATTGGGAGGTCCTGCAACTCAACCAAACCAGTAGAAACTGTAAAATTTCGGTTGATTTGTCGAATCGGCCGCTTCTTGCGCCAAGTGTTTTCTCGCCAAATCGATAAATGCCTTAAATCTGGTAACCCTTCTAAATTTGTTCTCCAGTGAAGGAGAAGTCGTTTTTGACAAAAACGCGCCAAATACGCGATTTTTCTAAATTTGGCGAAGAAGCGGCGCGGTGTTATCCTCCATGACGATAACACCAGGCCCCATGCTGCTGTCATCACTCGCCAAAGATAATGGGCTTTTTTTCTTGGGAGGTTTTATCTCACCCTCCATATTCTCTTGACTTAGCACCAATTGATTAACGCCTATTTCATGTATTGACCATTTCTTTCAATCAGAAATTCCTTAATGATCTTGATGCTGTGATAACTGCCCTTCAAGACTTTTTCGACTCAAAACTGCCGGAATTTTACCGCCGTGGGATCCTCTCCTACCAGAAAGATGGCAAGGGGTCACAGATAATAATGGGAACTGTGCGCAATCATAGATAATGTTCATTTTGAGTTTATTTTCTCTTTATGGGTAATAGAAATGGATAGAATTTTTGTACTCTTCCAATAATTCATTTTCAAAAAGTCTTCAAAAAATTGAGGAAGCACTCTATTTTTTTTATATTTCTCCTAGTTTTCAATAAATAGAATTTAGCTGAGGTTGACTGAAATTAAAACACGGCAGTATGCTCCATTTCTAAGATGTCCACTGAAACATATCCTGCACATATACACTCATGGACAAAAAAAAATTAGCGTACCAAGAAATAATTGCGGGATCATAACGAAACTTAGCATGAAGGTTCTTGTCGGGGAGACATGCAAATGATTAGAAATGCAGCGTGATTGTGCATTACGTATAGCCGGTAGAGGGCGTTTAACGTTGTTCTCCTTCAAGCATAAAACAGGTAACAAAAGCTTGTTTGAGTGTGCTGAATCGTTTACAAAGTAAGAGCTGAGGTAAACATGCCATTACCCCGTTTTCGAAGACAATATGAGCAGCTGTCACAGTATGAGAGGGGGAGAATCATCGGCATGATGAAAGCTGGGTGATCAGCTAGGCGAGTAGCTCCTCAATTATGCCGCTCTCATTGTGTTGCGAGGAGGTGTTGGGACCAGTGGATGCCATTTACACGAAGACCAGGCTCAGGACGTCCAGCCAAATGTTTCATCGGCCGCCATCCAGGCACAGGTAGCAACCTTTACTAGGGTCCCCTGTGTCTTCTCGAACCATACGAAGGCACCTGGCTGAAGGACATTTGGGATCGCGGCAACCATAACCTGTACTGCTCTCTTTTTTTAAAGGCAACAGTCCTATTTTACAGATAACTCAGAAAGTGAGTAGTCATCACAGTATACAAACTCATAAGTTTAGATGAGCTCCGATATTCCATCTACTGACTCATTAAATCCAAGACCTATTTCAAAATAACCGCTGAAAATACTCTTACGTTAGTAATTTAAGTTCATAAATGAACATTTTTCATTAAAGAACATAAAATTTAATGCAGTAAAAGAGAAAGTCTATTTAAAAAAGAGGATTTCATGAATCTTCGTGGAAATATTTGTAAAACTATATTGAGAATTATATAGAATACTTATATACAAATCAAAGAATGACTGAAAATTTATTATTTTTTAGTTGTTTTTAAAAAATAAATGCATCAAATATAAAAAAAGGACTGTGTATAATGCAATATATAACAGTTATTTTGCGATGAGCAGTAGTTGATGCCAATCACCAAAGGTTTAAATCAAAAACAACAATATTAACAGAAGCGTTTTATTTCTCCACGCAGCACCTAACTATCATATCTACATAATTTTACTTCTCGTGTTACAAGTAACATATATCATGTTTTATTGTTTAAAATTTTTAAATCATCATCAGAAACTCACAATATAAATTTATTGTATCATATCTTTACATGTTTTCATACATAATTCCAGCAGATTAACTTAAATTAGCTCATGTAGCAGAAAAAATTGTACAAGGCTTCAGAAAAAATCCAAATAATTTGGATGATTCTAGTCAAGTATTGCTGAAGCCCAAGTCAGTTTATTACTTTCTAAAGTAGCATTGTTGTGAGATGCTGTTGAGATACGGGTCATATCTTTATACTTAAGACAGTGAAGACGGTTCTATTTTCAAAGAAAGTTTACAAATTTCACTATGATTTGGTAATAAAAGAAGGGCTGCCCAGAAATAAATAATTAATTAAAAGAAGGAAGACCAGTAGGTTTCCTTCCTTCCTTCATCAATGGCTCGACAGCCCACGGTTGGCCTTGATCTTCTCAAGAAGCCTTTTCCAGGCCAGCTTTCTTCCTGCTAGTGTTCTCAATTCTTAGTTCTCAAAACTAGGAGATCTTTTTCTAGGACATCATTCCATCCAAGATTTGGCCTGCCACCGGTAGGTCTTGTAAGGAAAATAAAATTAATTGAAGTAAAAAGAATTTTTATGAAATCTTATATTCAATGTCAGAAAACTCATTAATTAGATAGATTTATTTCCAAAGAGATTTCGGAAGTTCCAATGGCAATTCTGTAGCAACGTTTTTTAGCATAGATATTTCTATAGAATTCAGTTCTGCTTAAAATTTATTTATTTGCATTTTGTAAGTTAAATATCCTCCTTTTTAGGTACTTTTCTGGAGTAAAATGTCACAAAACACACATTAAATGTAGCTACTCTAACTTGTAATGGGAAATACTATAAAACTTGCATTATATGTGTAATAATTTTTAGACTTTTCAAATGTCTGATAAAAAATTAATACAAGACAGTTTTGATAATTTTTTTTTATGTTATCAATTATAACTCAAGATTGGAAGAATCTTTGTATGATTTACTTATTTATATATACAGAACATTAAATAAAAATATTCTAATTAAAAACTTGTACATTACATAATCATTTTAAAGTTGCATGATAAATAAGAACTCTATAATTATTTAAATCATCCAAATAAAATTTCTGTTCCAAAAAAATTCTGAATAATGTTTGTAAGAAATTCTTTGTCACAATGAGCAAATTTATTACAATTCACGACTTCGATTAAAATAAGCGCACATCTTTTAAGTAGTGTTTCAGTGTATTGGACGTTTTCATACCATGTGATATAATATAATAATTTATTAGCGGTATGTATAATTAGTAATAAATATTGATAAAATTAACTCGTTTCTATCTCGCTATTGAACAAGTCATGAATCTTCTACAGATAACTGAAACAATATTTATTTTATAAGCCCAAATTGATCAACAAGAAGCATAAAATACTTCCATCTTTGAATATCGCATGTAGCAGCATTGGCAAATACTTTGCAGTGCATATTTTATTTTTCTATTTTCTAAAATTCTGGAAATTTTCTGCATCGGATGCAAACGCCAGGAATTAATTTATCGATTTAGGTTTACCTACGTGAAGCTCTAAGAGAGTATAAGATAGTTGAAAATTTATTCACAATTCTTCAACAAGCCGGAAATACAAACGTGCTATTCCTAACATATGCCTGGGGGAAGTTGCATTATCTACGACAACGCCGTCCGCCAAAATGTTTTTATCGTTTCTCCACACTACGTAGCTCTCCTGGTGTTGAATTGATTGGTAAAAATCGTTGAGTTTCTCTTTTTATCTCACTGACACGGAGAATTCCAGGTTTAGGAATTCTACAGATCTTTCAGCAGTCTGTTTCTCTCCTTTTGGAAGTTCCTTTCCTTTTTATCCCGAAGAAAGAAGGGAAAACCGAAAGGGAAAAAAATCGATCGCAGCTGTTTGTTTCTCTCAATTTTTACCTGAACCCTTAATGGTGGGTTGGGTTATTACTTTTGTGCTCAAGGTTTTATTGTCATTCTTTTATTCACCGTTTAAACTATTTCATGAGATATTTTAAATTTCTAGCAATGTATTTCTTTTCAGAAGAGTAATTGTAGGAGAATACTGCACACAGAAGGCTTTGTAGTTTGATTCACCTCAAAGCAAAGTGGAATATTTAAAGTGATTTCTTTTCAAATATAAGCATATTGTGGTTGGTAAATGCACAATAAAAAAAAAACGCCAACTTTGCATTATTTACTTACATATTTCTTTCCGGAGAGGCATTCTTATGTGATCCCATTGAATTATTTTCGGCACCAAATTCCGTGTTTGCGTATAAAGAATAAGCTGGATGGATAAAGTTTTGAATGCGAACAATCTTTCAAAGTTTTGTGAAAATCGTTTTTGTTACTCAGAAAAAACGAATTCTCGAGCAGTCAGTGAATCTATGTTTCTTACTAAAACTTACTTCACTTAAAAACAAACTAATATATCAAAAAAGAAACTACTATTTATAATTTAAAAACGTATGCTTTAAAATTAAAACAAAATGTCTAAATTTTTGCGATTTAATAAACTATGTATATATAAAGACAGTAGATATCTTTTGCAAGCAATAATGAATACTATTACACATATTAATTCATATTAATATAAAATTAAATATAGTCTGGTAAATGATGTACTACATTTTAATTATTAAACTAATAATGTTCTCAACATATGAAGGATATTTTGAATTCTTAATAATATTCTGTAAAAAGTTTGAAATCATTGGGATCAGAATAAAATAGTTTGTAATATTTTTAATATCATAAAATGTGTTCAATTATGCGAGCGATTATACCTATATTGGCAATTTTTTTTTTTTGTTATTGGCATGTAAAACAAGTCTAAACCTATTATTTTTTATATATTTATGCTTGAAACATTTTATCCTCCGGTCTTTACGTTAGTACAGAGTTTTTCAAACTGTGGGGCGAGCCCCCCTTGGGGGCGTGACAACTCGACGAGGGGCGCGCGAGCATATTGAAAAGCTTAAAACACAAGAATTAAAAAAATTGTTAATTTACTGAAAGAAACAAACAAAATACATTTTGACGTAATAAAAAATAAAATGCACATTTACACTTATATATTACACGTATAAATGTACCAGTACTACACAATGTGTGTGCATTCGATAATGTATTTAACAATATTAAGATAAGAACAAGTTTAATAATTACCAGTGACCCCATGGGATTGCCTTATATAAAATTATATACAAAAATTATAACACTTATCTTGATAATTTGTATGGTTTATAATGAATCTCTTAACTGCCGATTAAAAGTTTTGCAATTTGCATCCAAATGCCAAACGTTTTCCACATAGGAACACGTATGTGATGTATTGGGGGCTGTAAGGAAAAAAGAAGTAAATAATCTGAAATAAGTAAATCATTCAAAAACATTGTCCAAGTCCATTTATTGTATTAAAAAGCCTTCAGAATAATTTTATGGATAGCAGTGCACAGAAACGATCGTACTTCGGAAAGACGTATATATATGTCCGGGGAAATTAACGTTTTGACTGAGCGAGACGTTTATATACGCTGGTGTCACTTAAGAGGTTAAAGTCATATCGTAGTTTTAGCATCAAAGTATAGTATTATTGAGTTCAATACATTGTTATTGTATGGGGGGGGCGATGAAAATTATGATTAAATATTGGGTCACGAATATTGAAAATTTGAGAAGCACTGCGTTGGTAGAACAATTTTAAGTCCATTTTGTAAACACTTAAATTTATCAAGAGGGAATGAATTTCTTTATTATTATGTAATATTTCGGCTTAAACAGAAATATCACTATGTGTTTTATTTACTAAAATCTACAGCGGTCAAAATACGTATTCGACATGCAACGATTTCTGCGAATATGAACTTTAAACACCTTACTATACAAAAACAACGAAACTCTGTTTCGTTATTTCTTTCATATAACAGTTCAGTTTCTAGATTAGAAGATTTTGTGTTTAACCTTTTAGCGGGCAGTGGCTAATAGGTCTAGCCATATATTAAAAACTTTTTCTCCAAGTGGTTGATGGATATTTAGTCTATCCACATGAGTTAATTGAAGCTAAAACGCATGAAAATAAATATAGATGGCAGCACGATAACTTTTTTTTGCATTTCTTGTCCTTTGATGGGTAGTTAAAAACAGCTTTTCTCGGTGTAAATCTGCAAATTGTATTTTGATTACTATAAATAAAATTTCTGATCTTTAAAAAAAATTTCGATATGTAGTAAGTATACTTTTCTCTCATCTGAATGAATTAAGCAAATTTACAACAAAAAAAAGTTTTATTTAGATTTTTGGAAAGCTTTTATATGTGGCTAGAGGCTCTATCCACTGCCCACATAGAACAGGAAAATGATCTAGAAATTTTCGCTTTTCCTATATTCGAGATAGAGCACTTAGAATCCTGTGAGAATGTTGGGGGTCGGAAATAAAAACAAACTTTGTTTACAATATGTGGTACAAGATTCTCGGGTTCGAAAATCTTTCATTACAGCTTTTCTGCTCGGAGAAAACGTTTACATATTATAAAGTACCACAGTAAATAGCTCATCAAATTTGTGAAATATAACTAATTTAAATTCTCAAAAATATTGCTCTATTTCTAACTTTTTATACTAAAATTAAGTAAAATATAAAATGTGGGTACATACCAATTTCAATGTATATTCTATAGGTATTCTATATATATTCTTAGAAAGTATTCTATGTTGTACAATTATTCTATTGTTATTTAATTACACTTATACTTTGTATTTAATTGTTATTGAAATAGTCATAACACAAATGTCAATTTTTCATAAAAAAATTATTGTAATATGATTCATTATTTCTCTCTCTGTCCTGAAAAGTAAGTTAAATGTCCAAAGTGTGAAGTGGCTATAACGTACGCCCCCCCCCCAGGGAAAAAGACCCTGATCAGATATTTTTTGGTCACTAAATAATGTTTACAGAGGATGAGAACATAACGTTTATCAAGTACTTTATCACACAAAAGTGTATTTTAGCTTTGTGCCCGTTAAAGGGTTAAAAAAACAAACCTAATAAAAAAAATCACCGTTATAATTTTCAAAAGTAGTTTGGTAAGCAAAAAAAGTATTCGACATAGTAAGCTTTGATAAATTTTTATACCGAGAAGCAAAATTACCGTTAAGTGTGGTTGCAAATTTTAAAAATTCAAAGCATTTCGACTATTTCTGAAGGCATTTAGAAAGTTTTATTTAAGTAGTCAGCAAGATGGGCCGAAAACAAGGAGAATTGTCAGTGGAAATTAAGAATTTAATCATAATGCACTTTAAAAATGGTTTATCTAAAAACAGAATTTTGGCTATTGTAAATAGGCCAAGAACACTATGTAGTTAAAAAGTACAAAGAGCAAAAATCGGTTGTTAAAGCCAAGATGTGGCCGACAAAAATATTTTCCAAAGCGGCCGTACGTCAATTTAAAAAGGAACCCAAAACCAATGCATCAAATTTGGCAAAAGTTATTAAGGATTATTTGGACATAGATGTTACGCCCCAAACTTTTAGAAAAGGCCTGTGTAATAATGGATTTAAGGACAGATTTGCTTGAAAGAAGCTATATATATCCAAAAAGAACCGAGTGCAAAGACTGGAATTTTCCAGAAAATATGCAAGCAAACCAGTAGTATTCTAGAAAAATGTAATTTTTGCACAGACGAGAGCAAATTTAATCTTTTTCGATGCTATAAAATTTATAGTGTACAGAAAACGCAATGCTGACTTGAAAGAACGAAATATGGTGGCCACATTAAAGCATGGAGTAGAAGGTATAATGGTTTGGGGATGTACGGTGGCCTCAGCAGTGTGTATTATTGTCATAATTATAACGGCATAATGGACCATCTGTATTGCATACATATTTTAAAAGAAAGTTTGTGTGCCAGTGCTGAAAAACTGGAAATCGAGGAGGACTACCAGCTTTACCAAGACAATGACCTCAAACACTCCGCTCAAAATACAACGCTTTGGCTGCAATACAACTACCCCAAAGTTATTAAAACACCCGTCCAAAGTCCAGACCTCAATCCAATTGAGCACCTGTGGAGCATATTTTAAAAAAGATTGAGAGAGCACCCTTTTTCAAACGAATGTCAAATGGAGGAGATCCTTAGAGAGGAATTGTCAAAAACTGACCAAAAGGTAACAGAAAATTTGATTATTTGATTAAATCGATGCCACAGCGTTTAAGAGAAGTCATCCGTTAGAGAGGAAGAGCTATTAGATATTAGTTTTATATTATTTGTATTATTTTCCTTTATTTTAATGTTTTGTCGAATACTTTTTTTGCTTGTTTAACTGCCTTTGAATGAAATATTTGCTATTTTGTTAATTTATAACAATTTAATATATTGCAAAAGATGCTGCATTTAATACTTAATGATTTTTGGCTTAAAATCAATACAAGTTTTTTTTGTACAGTTTTTATTTATTAATTCAATATCTGCAGAAATTTTCGCATGTCGAATACTTATTTTGACCGCTGTATATTACACAAAAAAACCCCATCCAGTTATTGAGTGCACTAACTAAGATGGACAGCAAGATCCATTAAAATACTTCTAAACACATTAGCAAAGTTATAAGCAAACAGTCAAAAAACATATTAGGAATATATATAGAAAAGGAAACTGAAATCCACACACTAAAAACAAAACACAAAGAAACAACACCCTAAAGAACATTAAAATACTTTGAGTGTAAAAAGTAACACACATTAAAGATTCAAAAGCGTTAAACATTTATTTTTCAAAACATTTAAAGATATATTGAAAGTATCAAGCTATTTAAAAACCATGTTAAAAATTTTCAAATGTTATATAGTGGAAAATTATCTATATAATTAAATTTGATAAATTTGTTAAGTTTCTGAATGGCACAGCTAAATGAATACTGCTTAATATGCCAACGTAGTCAACCATAAACTTAATAACCAAAAGGCAACAAGAAATATCACATTAGGATTTTATATATAAACTCGGAGTATCAAAGAAAAATTGCATCGATAAGATGATGATAAATCCTACGACAACGAATAAAAATGATTATTTTCTATAAAACAGGCAGTTCAAGAACCTAGTTTATATACTCTAAAGAATTTTGATTTTATTTACATAACAAGAATCCTATATAGGGCTACAAAATATTCAGCATTCAAGTGGGTAACAGCAAAATGTGGTGTAGAACCTTTTTTCCTTGCTCATTTCTCTAGTTTTTCTTTCGAGAAACCCAAGAGTCTTATACGCTTTTGAGATCAAACCATCAATATGCATTATAAAATCAAGCTCTATGCTCTAAACGTAATGCCAAGCTCAGTGACTGAATTTGAGCAAAATAGAGAGATATTGTTGATTAGATAGTAGTAGAAAATTAGTTGCAATTTCCGATTATAATTAAGAATGCTACATTTGTTACCCATTGTCCATGTATCTAAAACATATTATCTGGATCATTTTGTAAAAGAGCAGTAGCGATATTGTATTGTACTAAATTAAATAATTTTACGTAGTCATATAAATATTGTATTACATTCTAAGAGAGGATTTTTATAGAAATCAAATACAGCGCTTTCTTTTATGAATTATCTTCGTAAATAAAAAGCATATATATTGCACAAAAAACTCCAGTTATTGAGTAATGTAATATACAGTTTTGTGTAATTTACATGCCTCTTATTTACAAAGCAAATTCATAAAAGAGGGGAGTTTTATTAAATAATTAAGGTACAGCAAAATGTTGGATATAAAGAATTTACAGGAATAAAATGTGATTTCATTTCTCCAAGATAACATAGGAATATGTTAATTTAATCGATAAGGATTTTTTTTCTTAATTTTCAATGTTATGATTCTTTAATAATATATTTTAAAAATCCCATTGCCGTAATTTGAACAAGACAAGAGTTAGAATAAAATGCTGAGAGAGAAAGAATTATTTTTACGTATATTCTGTATTGTCTTGTCTAATATTTGGTAGTTTTTTTTAATTTTATAATGAAATTAGATAGCATCTCCAAATTAAACAGGAAATTTAAATTTACAATGTATGGTACTTTCATATACACTTTAAACATAAACAAAATCTCAAATGTTTCACAAAAATTACATTAGATTTTTTTGGATAGTAAATTTTCTACATAAGTTTTATTCATATGTTCTACTATTCTTTCACTAATTAGAATCTCCTAATTTTTTATTGCAATACTTATCCAGATATTACTTTTTTCCCCATATATAACTTCATCAAATTAAAGAAAAAAATGATAATAAATTTAATTTAGTTCATATGGACATAAAATTACATACAGTCGGATTTTCGTTATACGAACCTCTATTTTGCGAATTTCTCTATTTTGAAAACTTTTTCCTGGAAGCTAGAACAGAAAAATATTGAAAGATGAATCTCTATTTTACAAATTTTCCACATAACTAACTTTTTTTTCGGGATTTAGTGATTTTGTTAAATAGAAATCTGACTGAATATGATTTTTTGGCTCTGTAAAATGGACACTGTGTTCAGTTATATTCTAGCTGAAGACTGAGGGTTTCATTTTGTTTATCATAATAATTTGTTACAAAATACCAAAAGCTTTTTTCATTTCTTTGTATGTTCATCAAGTCAATCCATGGAAAAATTATTTTGAGGTGTTTTCTCCTTATGTATGACTAACTGGTGATTATCATAGTCATTTCAAATTAGGATAACTTACTTCGCTATCAGTGGCTTTCCAATTGAGTTGTGGATTAGGTTTATGTTTTCATTGAAGAATAACTGAGGGAGATGCTGGTAGAATCAAACTAACTTTTCAAGTCTCAGTATGGTGATATGTGAATATCTAGTGAATGAAGTACCATCACAATGCTTGTCATCCAAGTTGTACGAAATAACATGATCCACATCCGGTGTGTTTCTCATATAATAATACTAATTTTAATATAATTATAATAACTGAAAATTCATCTACGTTTTTACACACCAAGAGTAAAGCAAGAATCTCAAATTACTGGATACGATAAAAAACACCATGAATGTGTTGCTTTCATTTAAGACAAAATTTAATGTTTGTCGTAAGCCATGACCGTCAAAGATATTGACGAAACAAACTACAATAATGGCATTTATCAGTTGAAAAATATGTTACCAAACAAAGCAACAAAAATATATTTAGTTTAGATTATTTTTTTTTATTTCATATATCTGCTTAAGGTATCCGACTACGTTCGGAATCATGATTTTGTAAAAACATATAAATGGATAATATTTATGATATTAGTGTCACTTAGATTAGAAAATGTATATAATATTGTTTTAAGAATAGTATTACAATATTTTGACAAAAAATGAACATAGAATGACCCATTTTCAAAATATTCTCCTTTTGTGAAAAATGCTTCTATTATAATATATTTCGCCTGTATATAGCTCAGACCTCTGTATAGAGGCTCAACTAGAATTTTTGAAACATATTACTTAGAAGTGGGTTTATCCATGTTTTATAACACAACAGAGGGGAAAAATTTTAAGAAAAAAACGCCGATAACTATTTCAATTGGTTGTTAACTCTGAAAATAATGTGAAATTTTTAAAAATCATAGTTGAGCCTCTGTACAGAGGTCTGAGATATATACAGGCAAAATATTATTATAATGTAAAATAATGTAATGTATAACACCAGTTATTGGCTGCTTAAGAAGCTATTTTCCAAGAGCTAATACCCGTTGTATTGCTTAAATACGATGTTAATAAAAAAATACCAAATGACTTATCAGCTATACATCTTTATTTCCAAATAATGCTCAGTAAATGAAAATCTGAAACCCTTTTAAAGCGAAGGTAGTAATAAAATAATTGGTCGTCATGTTAGAGATTAATGCTAATAGTAATGGCTATGAATGTGTGTGTGTGATGATAAAAGCTAAGCCAATTTTTTTTCATTGCGGCAAAAGTTATCTCTATTTATTTTTTTATTTTAAATTCACACTACATATAAAACTTAAATTAAGTGTCAATGAGGAAAAAAACCCAGCAGGAACCACAAAATTCAATCTAACACAATTGAAGAGGCATAAACACAGTTAAAAATACACATAGTACGAACAAAACTCTATAGACACAACACTAAGAAACCGTGATGAATAAAAACTAATGCATTTTAGAGTTCAAAAGCCCCGTAAGATTTTACATTTAAAAATAGTAAAGCACATTAAAAATGTCAATCTCTTCAGAAAGGCTGCTAAAAATTTTATAAAACTTATACGGAGAGAAATCATTTATATAATTGCATCTGGATAACCAATCCTCAAATAAGGAATTGTTTGTCAAACCTCTCGTCGACACGAAAAAACGAACACTGTTTAAAATATCAGCCCACAGTCAATCTATATTGTACACCATATCGCACAAGTCTATAACTTCACATATCATGTACCATAATAATTTCGAAAATACTGATCAGGCGAAACTTCAGTGCCGGTTTCTCCGTTGGGCGCTTGGGGTGGGCGCCCAGGGGCCCGGGGCCCGGATAAGCTGGACTTCTGATTATAAATTTCGATCCTCCAGTGCCAAGGGGTCCAGTAGATGTTTTGTGCCCAGGTCCCGAAATGAGCTTAAATTGGCACTGTTTACATCTATTAGTATCAAATTTTTAAATAACACTAAATTCAGCTAAAACAAGTTATATATATAAAAAAAAAAAATTAAGTAAATTCCTGCTTAGATCACAGCAAAGAGAATTTGTATTTTAGTTACTTTTTATTAAATTATAACAATTAATATAAATATATATATACATATATATGGCAGAATCACAATATTAAGTGGCAAAATAGAAAGCAATTTTCCATTTTCCTTTCTATATAGGGTGCTGGATTATTATTTTTGTTTGTGTGACTACTTATTCAATAATTAAATTTAATTATTCCAATAAAATATTCGAGTAAAAAAAGAAATCACATTCTCAGAAAATAGACCATCTCAGGTGGGATTCGAACCCACAACCTTTGGATTAGAAGTCCAACTCGCTATCCATTGCGCTACACGGACAGAACGAGCAATTTTCCTTTTTATATATGGTGTTGGACTATTATTTTTGCTTGTTTCTTTTTATTCATTAATTTAATTAAATTAATGAATTAACATTTGAAAAAATGTATTAACATCAAGTGCCATTCACTACAAGTTTAAAATACTGGGAATAAATTGATGGATAAATGGTAAATGGAGGATGAATAAATGGTGGACGAATAAAAAGTATTTTATTAACGATTGAAAATTTGAACAAGTTATATATACACTGATGAAATAAATTAAGAGAGTTTGCATATTTCATCGAATTGCATGAAAATAACTGAAAGAAAAACCACTGATTCTAGATAAAAATTCAAATCTTGTACTACAAATAAGTAAGCGTACACGTCTGCGTAGGTGGAGCCAGTAGAAAGTCGACTTTATAAGCGCGTGTAAGTTAAAACGTATTTCGTTCACCAGAACACCTCGGCGAATTTCTTGGTGTTATTTTGAAGCAACCGGTTCAATTCTACTTGTAAAATAAAAAATGAGTAACCACCAACGTTTAGATGATGGAATGATGTGGAGAATTGTGGGAAGGCTAGAAGCAGGCCAATGTCAAGTCCAGATTTGTAGATAGTTCGATTTAACGCCCAGTGTTGCGTGCGACTTACAGAAACAGTTTCAGGATACTGGATAAATCGAGAGAAAGCCTTGGAAAGGTCGTCCAAGAGCCACGACGGCCAGAGAAGATCGCTATTTGTCGATTATAGCGAGGCATAACAGAGGGGCTACAGCTACTCAGCTATCTCGTTACTTCTATGCAGACATAGGAACCCGTGTATCAAGGCTGACTGTTTCAAAAATACTTCAGGTAAGAGGGTTGCTTGCCAGAAGATTTACTGTTTGCGTCCCGCTTACGTCTACGAACCAGAGAGTCCGTTTAGCATGGTGCAGACAGCATAGAGATTGGAGTATGGATCAATGGGCTACCATTCTGTTCACCGATGAGTCTAGTTTCAACCTAAATAAAGATTCTTGCCGTACGTTCATATGGAGATAACCAGGGACCCGCTACCTACCCTCCAATGTACACTGAATCGACAGTTATGGCGGAGGAGGTTTAATCGTCTAGGCAGGCATCATGTTAGATGGCCTTCCACAACTCCATGTCTTTGAAAGAGGCCCTGTGACTGCTGTGTGGTATAGGGATGATGTCTTGGAGCCCTATGTTCGGCTTTTTAGTGGTGCATGTGGCCACGAATTCATTTTAATGGACGATAACGTGAGGTCACATAGAGCTTTGATGGTCGACAAATTTCCAGAGAGTGAGGTTATTCGCCGTATAGAATTTCCAGCCAGTTCTCCAGACAACCCTATACAGAATGTGTGCGATGGTCTGGGGGAGAGCAATTGCAACTCGCAACTCCCCTCCGAGAACCACCCAGGAAAGGAAAACAAAATTGCTGAACGAGTAGTACCAACTGCCACAAGAACTAATAAACTGCCTTTTTTCCAGTAGGACATCACGCTGAAAGGCCTGCATCAGTAAGAGAGGGCTATACCCCCTATCAACCCATTTCTTTTGTTCATTCTGTAACTGCTGTTTCATACCTTCCAACGAGTGTTATGCATGATCATGTGCGTGTATTGCAATTGTTGAATGATTATTTGTTTTGTATTGTATCAATGTATGTATATATCAAATTTCATTAAAATCAGTCCTGTAGTTCTAGAGATAATCGATCAAGTCTGCAAATTCTCTTTTAATTTCTTACATACACACACACCAGTGTATATAACTATACATAGGGAGAGTGTGAACTAATAGTAGGAATTGAAAAAAGTATCATAATGAAAGTCATTAAATTTTTCAAATCTCTGAAATTTATTTTCATATACCGCTCTAGTTAAAAAAATGCAACTCGACAAAACTTGACACTAGCTGTTTTGCATGTATACATCTTATCAAATAAAAACCATGCATTTAAATTCCTTTAAGCATTTATTTCTTCGACCAACCAGAGCGAAACAAAAAAAGGGAGAGAATAAATGTTCGAAAGATACAACAAATTGAATTTAATAACAATAAACATGGATTCACTCGTCAGTTAGCGTGCCTTTGATTTGTTGTTCGTCCTTTTCAGATTTCCCCTAGGAAACAGAAACCTCTCAATTCTGAGAAATGGAGCTCTGCTGCTCTTCAGAATACCATCCATCTATTCACGCGAAGTTCCCCGAATTCCTGTGGTTTAGGGGTGAGCTACAAGGATTAAAAAAAAGGAGCGAACGTTGAATCGATCAATTCGTGTCTACTTTCCTTGTGAATTTCTTTTATTTTAGAGTAGCCAATTTTCAAAATAGAGAGCAGGCTGCTCTTCACTTTTGAGAGATATATAATGCTGTTTAAAGGTCTAAACATTTCAACAAATAGAATAAAAATATATTTTCTAGGAAATATGTTTTCAGAGGTAAACATCAATCAGCTTATACTTCTTAGAAATGAAAATATTTCTTAAGTTATTTTACAGGAATTTCTTTTGGAGTTAACTCCTAACAGTGAAAATAAAAATTCAATATGTGTTGAAAACAATGGTTGGTAGCACTCTTGAGAGAAACTGTCTTGATTAATTATAGCTCTACATGCAATATTGCAAATATATTTTAAATAATTGTGAATGCAATTGTATGTAATATCAGAAGTTGATTCTCTTAAATTTGTATTTATTTATCTATATTGACTACTTTTGAAGTATGAATTGAGTCGAACACATTCTTTGACCTGTTTTTTCTTGAAATTAATTATACTTTACAGGTTAATTATACTTTAAAAGATCTCAAAGGAAAAGAATCACCATTGCAAGTAAAGACCCATCGCATATATTCGGGTGTAAATTCAAATTGAAAAACTTTAATCTTCCAAATCAATTTCATAATTTCGGGAATGTTTCTTAATCCTATGGAATCCACCAATCGTTTGTATATATTTTGCAAAAGATATTTGAAATGTAATACGTCCGGCTATAATGTCTTTATGTTTAATAAAAATGCCATCTTAATGTTCTGGTATGATTTCGGTAACATTAATGC
This sequence comes from Trichonephila inaurata madagascariensis, assembly GCA_019973955.1. NCBI lineage: Eukaryota > Metazoa > Arthropoda > Arachnida > Araneae > Nephilidae > Trichonephila > Trichonephila inaurata. The sequence continues at coordinate 255,438 of BMAV01007737.1, forward strand.
ATTCCTATTCCTTCAATGTAATAATACTTTACAGGCTTGTGTATCACCGCAATTTCATGAAAAAAAACCTGGGCATCTGATTATAGCTTAAAATGCATTTAATTTATCTGTTAAATGTTTTCCCTCATAATGATGTGCAAAGGAAACTTCAATTTTCAAATCATAATAAGCTTCTGTAGCTTAATGGTAAAATCGAGTTTTGTGATCAGCGAGTCATGAGTTTGAGACCCAGTTGCTCTAAAGACCGTTATGAAATGTATTTGAAACTGCTACATGTGATATTCAACTCGGACATATATATAATTCATACAGAAGATTAGGAGTAGTTGTCAACCGTCTTATTTGATTGTGGCTCATAATTTTGAGATGCGTCACCAACAGCCCATAGCGTATCTTTAGCTTCAAAATCAATTTAAGGCAATTCTAATGATGAAGCCCACCATTGCTTTCTTCACTAGTTTTAATTATACAGTCGATTTTTAGAATCAACATTTCATATAAGAAATACCAGAGTTGAGTTCAGTAAATATACTGACAGTTCTTTGTAGTGGCACAATCCCTGAGACAGAAACCCACCTCTTCATAGAATCCAGAACACATTTTCTTTCATCTCAAAACAAGCGATGGGGAACAAAGGGAAGAAAAACTCAGCAAAATTCCAATTGAACCCAGAAAGGACGAAAAAAGACTTGCTTGATGAGATCCATCGAGGAGGGAATAGGGACGCTGAAGTAAACGGCCAACCTGGGAAAGAGGAAAAGAATCCCAATGGCAAAAGAAAAAAGTCGGAAATGGGCGAGCAAGGATGGGTGACATTCCACACAAGTAGTCCGTCTTTTACAAGGCAGTGGGAAAATGACAGGAGCCGGATGTCCGGACGATCCGCATTCAGGCTTGTGGTCCAAAGACTATTCGGAAGTCCTGCTATCACTTAGCTGACGCCCGAAAGATCATAATGAATTTCTTTGAATGGTACGTATATTCTGGTTGCTATTTATGTTGCTTAGGTCAGCAGAACGGGAGCTAGAGAATATTCCCTGATGAATTTAATTGTTACGGCATTTAATTGTAAAGGCATTTAATTTTTACTCTAAATATAAGAGACACAATCACAGTACTTTAATAATTCTTTTATGTTATTCGAAGAGTAAATATGTATACAGCAATAGTCTTTTTATTATGGAAAAATTCTCCAATGAAATGTTTCTTCGTTTCTTTTAGAAAATGTAAGTTTAAAACTTGCAGGCGTGTGTCTGTGTTTTGCGTTTCAGTACAGCACGATCTTGTTTTTGTCCCTTCGATATTTAAAATACATCACTGATGAAACATTGTGTGGTTTGAGTTTTTCGCTACGATCAGCTTCAAGAATGTGGACTCTAAAATTTTTCCATCTAGTGTTCCCATCCAAAAAGATATTAAATTTAACTTCGGAGTTTTTCACTAGCTCTTTTGATTTCATTAAAAAATGGTTAATCGAAATTTTGATGAAATTGGGATGCATTTTGTCGTCTGTACAATATCAAGATTTTAGAACTCTGAGGATATATATATAAAGGTACCATACTTTTTTCTATTAAATACCATACTTTTGTGTATGTTTATGCGCTACACTTTTGAATTTGATCGTACTTAGAAGAAAATTCCTCCTTGTAAAAGTTCAGCAACATATTTCAAAACATATTGAAATTGACTTTAAGATTTAACTAATCATTCTTCAGTGAGCAGATAACTGAAAGGGGGTGATAAAAAAAAATTTTCTAGGCGAATTTAAATACATTATTAAGAAATAAAATTTAGTCATAGCCAAATGTTAATTGTGTGTGTGTTGGACAATTATTACGCAATACTAAAAATAAATGAAAAATTAAGTATGAAAAGTAGCATTATAGACAAATTGAAGTAAGTTATTTGCATATGTTTTTAAGTATGTATATGTGTGGGTTTGTGTGTGTGAGAGAGGTCATTAAGTAATATAATTCATCCTTCAAGCACTATTCTTAACCTTTTTCGTTACAGAGTTTATTTACGGTTCCAAAAAATAATGCATAGGAATGTTGTTTATGCATTCAGAATGCCAAATGTATGTTTTTTTATGTTAAATATCAGTTTTAAGTTGTGAATGCTTTTACTTTTAAGCAAATTAGAATCATTAAGTGAACAAGAAACGGTACTTCTACTTATTTTTTTAAAAACTCAGAAACGTAACGTCTTTTATGTTATCTTGCATGTTATGAATAAGAATTTCTTGAGGATTTCTTTTTCAATATACTTAGGGAGATCTTTACACAGGAATAAATTCTCTTGATTCATCCACAATGAAATATCAGCAATTCATGATAAAATAAAAGTCATATCTTTAAATTCCCAGAAACTAAGAAAATTCTTCTTGTCCTGTATCAAAAGAAAGAAAGAATTGGGCGAGTTCCAGAAAGGCCTTTCTCCTTTTGATTACATAATTTCTCTAATTTCATTAAAAGGACAGCATCCTCCGATGAAAAGGAAACTCATTGAATTGTAATTAAGTTATACATGTTTGTCTAAGCTCTTATGTTTGAAATTTCCAGGATTTTTATTTCGTTGACTTGTTGATAATGACTAATTTGTAAATAAATGGAAACAGCTCTGTCTATTAGATATTAAAATGATTTTTTTTCAAATTAAAAGTACGAATGGTTTCACATTTATTTCCTAAGAGTGTTTTCTTGAAGTACTCGAAACGCGTAGAGTATAAGATTGCGCTTTATTAAGCCCCTTTGAAAATGTGAAACACATTATGATTTTAAAACATTTGAAGTTATTTTTATAAATATATTTACATTATTTTATAATACACTTATTATTCACGGTTTTCTGATTATAATTATTTGAAATATGTGTACATGAACGCATCTATTACAATGCATTAATACATTAATTAATGCATTCATTACTTAAGGTTTTCTATTTGTTAAAGCCACGAGCGGAATTTAGTTTAAATATTGTTACACTTGGATACATTATTCATAAGGCTAATATTTTATTACCTATTTAATATATGTATTGTTAACGTCATCAATTTTCTGAGTTTATCGGGGCAAATAATCTAAAAACAGTTTATTTGCACCAATAAGCTCATATATTTATGCCATTATTAAAACATGTTAAATCGGTAGCAATTAGTTTTTTAGTTGCATCAAATATAATTAGAATTTACCGAGTTATCTGTTTGTATGAATGAGAGAGATTATTAATACAAATTCAGAAATGCATTCAATAAGCTGAACATCTAAACATTATTTAAGCAAGATTGATTTTAAAAAATCATCTAAAATTTAGCCTTATAATGTAGGAATATTATGCTGTGGATAAAATAAATTCAATATTTAATCATGAATATTCAGTTTATTTTTTACAATAATTACTGTAAATATGGCAACATTTTTCATTTTTGTTTATACTTCTAATGAGGGATTTAAAACCACAATATTAGCCCAAATGTAACGCGACACTGAAATTTTTCATTAAGATATTTAGAAAAAAAAATCCGAATTTAATGCAGTCTGTATTAATTTTACATAAAAGAATTCAAAGAAAAGAAAATTCAGCCAGATAAGCATTTATTTAATAATAAGTAATTAGCCCAGGCTACATTTTTGGCAATGAAATTAAGTAATTTACGCAAGAAAAATTAAGTAATCCGATCTTCCAGGTGGGTTGAACGATAGCATGGGTGTAATAATTAGGAAATAAAAATTGTTATATTCCATTACCTAGACCTCGAATTTAACGTGAATCAACATTTTAACGAAAAATGATTAATTACAGACACACATGCATACACAAAATATTACGTTTTATTCAGGCTGATTGCGATAAGCATCTAATAAACAAGTAATATAAAACAAAAATATGTTTTGAAGTCAATATTCCTTCTTAGGTCAAAATGTATATACATATGACAGAATCGCAATATTATGTGGCAAATTAATTTTTATTAATTGTCATTATAAGGTATATCGTAATTCAATTTACAAAATTTCTGCTCAACTGAATGCTTTAAAACGCGAGAAAAAAAAAATACTTTAAAATTTCGACCCAAGTCGCTAAAAATTAAGCCAACTTGGTTGTATCTGTAATTCTTTCAAAAATTAGTTTCAGTCAATTAATTTTAACTAATTATAATTAAATTATCATATTGTCATCCCAAACAATAGTGTATTGAAAATTTCAGCTCAAATGATCACTTTAAAATGTGAGAAAAAAGCCTTTTAAAGTTTTGACACAAGTCGCTAAAATGGTCGCTAAGTCACCAAAAATGATGCCAACGTGGCTGTATTTGTAATTCTTTGAATAATTAGTTTTAATCAATGAATTTTTATGAATTATAGTTAAATTATCGTATTGTTATCCAAAATAATCAGGTATATAAAATTTCAGTTTAATTGATCACTTTAAAATGTATTTTATTAACGATTGAAAATTTGAACAAGGTATATATATATATAGGGAGATTGTGAACTAATAGTAGGAATTGAAAAATATCTAGGCAATTCAAGTATTTCTTGTCATCTATTTTGGAGAACGCAGATTACCTAAATTCATTAAATCAATAAGTACTTAAAAATTTTATTGACTTCAAAATTCAGTAAAATGAGTTATTGAAATATATTTAATATTTTATTTTAAATCTCTTTTAGCAGCATCAGTCAAGTATTTCTTTCTTAAATTGCCATTCCAAACATCACATAAACACACACAGATACTTATAAATACATAATATAAAAATAATCATGTGATACTCCCCCCTCACCCTCATTAAAAGAGTATCATATGGAATCGCCTCTTTAAAAGGAGATTATTGTAAAAGGGATGTTCTAACAGAGTTTCTTTGTATTTTTGGGTTGTGTAATTAAAATTGAGTTAGAAAGTATTACAAATTGATATGAACATCCCAATTTTTTGCCCCTGTCATGCTACAAAGACGACATTCAAGTGATTCCTTATTTTTTCACTGTACTTTTTTAAGCAGCATGAGGTCTTAAAAACCTAATTAGAGTCATATAAGCATGCATATAGGGATTTCTATTCGTAACATAAATTGGAAGAACAAAGACTCGATATCGGAATATCAGGCCATTAAGTCATAAATTAGCTCCAAGCAGCTGCAGATTCTAGATCATCACTGTAACCATGGTATCTGATTAGTAAAATATCGGACGGGTAATTAGTGAGCTCAGGGTTCGAAACACGATTTGAGAGTTCTTTAAAGACTGAGAGGAATAATTGGGAAGCTGATGCACAAAAGCTTCGAATCTCGATTTCGCTTAAGACAATTTAGATAAGTAAGGAGGGTAGCAGTACTTTAACATAACCCAATTTCAGAGTTTTCTCGTTATTAGAAAAATGATACATTTTTTGGATGTCCTAGATGTCCTTAACACATTACCTTGGTTGAGATTTATGAGATGCAGAGTTCATATGGGAATACTCAGCTTTAAAGAAGTTATAACTTAGAATATGGAAGTGAGCAGAAGGTACGTGAGGGGCTGTTACCATGAGTAGAATTTTCGGTTGGGTTGGATTTAAAAAAGATACATTAAACAAGAGTAATAGAGTGCTTCAAGTAAAAAATGTCAAAGGGTGCAATTATTAGTCAGATAGGCTTCCTTTCGTACACTCTCTGCAACCAATGATGGTGGACAATTCAGAATCATCTAACCACTCTTTAACAATGGACTATTCGCTAAGTCTATCCTCTCTAACTCTGTCCACCCAAATTAACATTTTGAGCTAAAACAACTATACTCCGAAAAGGAACGTTACTACCAGATAATATATAAATAGTCAATGAAATGTATGGTTATAAGGAGTAGCAGATGACTTGACAATATTACCATGTCAATTGGTGCCTTAATTATAGTAGCGCAGTTAGAAGATCTATGAGGATTTTTCTTTGGTAAGCTTCAGAGAATACATCTCATTTCAGATAAGTAAACATTTACTTTTACCTTGTAGCTAGTCTTGTCCGGATATCGCGAACTCAGTTTAACGTTTAAATTAATAAAAGTAAATTGTTGTGAATAACTGTTTATAATGATTATGTGTCTGATTTTTAAGGGCTTTTCAATCCGTTCTGCGTTCGGATTACCCTGGGAACCCCAACAATCAACGACATCTTCACCTCAACCAACATGGGAAGGAGGTACCACGACACTTTACCATGAAGAGTTGTAACTGATATTTGTAGACCAATATCGCAATGGTTGATGAGGATTTTATAAATAATACACGGGATATCCCTTGAAAATTAATGATTCATTAATGAATAAAGATAAAAAACACCAGTTTGCACTTAACGGGTGGAAAGAAAGTCATTTTTTTTTTTAAATCCCAAAAAAAAAAAAAAAAAAAAGAAAAAAACCCCTGCATCAATAAATCTTTATTTGACAACCAGTTGGAGTGCAAGTGACACGTCACTGTAATGTTATAAGGAAATTTACAACTGTGCACTGTGCTGTCCATCACATCATTCGGAAGCATAGATGTCGGATGATACACAGAACCATTCATAGCTTCCAGCAACATTTCAGGTGATATGGCAGACAGATGGCACTTTTGATTTCAAGAATCCCCAGAACACAAAGTTTCTCGGAGTCAGTTCAGGAGATCTGGGAGGCCATGCGTGGGGAAAGAATTGATTGATGACACAATCCTTCCCAAATGCTGAGCAAAGAAAGCGTTGAACAGATACAGTGATTTGCGAGGGGGCCTGTTCTATACCTTCGGTAATATGCTCGTAATGCCGGAATGGAACATTTCGAATTCTTATAAAACAGTTTCATTGAGAGGATTTCTCCACTAAAAGCATCATACATATGCATACAGCTTTAACTACTGTCATCTAATGAAGCTGTTCTTTATATACCATCCACTACTTTGCATAAGCTATCAGAAACCCGCCAACGCCATCTATTAATCAAATCAGTAACTATTCAAGCACTTCTTTTAATTTAGTTAAATGAAAAAAAGGAAGGTTATTTTCCATTTATTTGGTGAAAATTAGAGTTTTATTTATTTTTTTTTTCGATTTTAAATTATTATTTTGTAAAGTTTGTCCTAACTTCTGAGTCACACCCGGTATTTCTAGGTCTTCTGAAAGTTGCATTCATGTTCGTGGATTCTAGGTTTTCAATAGAGGTATTGTTATTATTGCATGATTGTCACATATTTTTTTGAGAGAGAGTTGAATCTTTTTTTTAACTGGTTAACTGTAATATAGTTTCAAGTATTTATCTGTTTCTCGTGAGCCATTTGAATTTGTATATGGTTCTTAGTATACTATTTTATGTAGTTTTTAGTACTTTAGAACTACTTTTGACAGCATAACCCCACTTTTAATAGGCATATGTTGGTATTGGCAAAATAACAATTGCTAGGCTCTTCGCAAAATGCTTTTTACACTTTTTTAATGAGTCTTAATTTAACTTAGCAAGCAGAAACTGAAGCAGAATGATATATCGCTAAATACTTGTTGTTTAGTTTTAGTGTGCAGTATTAATGAAATTTAATCTCTCAATTAATACGCTATTAAAACTACATAAGTTGTTTAAAAAATTGCACTTCTGCATTTTTCAACTGCTTGGACAGCAAAGTAATGAAAAATTAAAATTCGTGAGATCTTATCACAAATTCATCACTTGGTGTTGAAAGGGTAAATGCAAACGTATGGAATGTCGTACTTTACTTATACTAGAAATAGCAATTAAGAAAATCCCTGCATCTTTTTCGAAAGAGTTCCAAAAGTAATCATATCTAAAAGGCCAGAGGTGTGCACTAAGATTAATCCATAATCATTTTAGTTCGTAAGAAAGTCAAATGTTTATCTTTTGATCATCTTGCATGGTATGTTTCCAATTAAATATTAATTCCTCACTGAAGCTTACTTAATTTAACGCTTGAGCAAAATCAACCCCTTCCTCCACGAATGAAATTGAACTAGCTGCCGTAGGGACAGGTGGAATTATTTCTTTAATTGGAAGGGTTTTTCAGAAAGGAATTAGAGAATAAAAATGCTGTGTTTTTGAAAAATAAAATTCGGGGAGAAGTCGTTAAATATATGAGGCAATACAACAAAAAAATTGTATTTTTAGCTAAGTGTACCTATGTTTACCCTATTTTTAAACGTAATCATTTTAAAATAATTATCGCTAATTGGTTGCCTTTTTAAACGCAAATCTTAAATCTATTTTTTAAAAAGGATTATCTTCATTAAAAAGCTGGAAGTTTTATTTATTTTTGAGTAATTAAGTATAAGCCGTTGTTTTAATGTATGTATGGAACTCACACATTGATTTTTAAAAATAATTTTCATACACTTCATGGATTTTCGACATATTTTTTGTATGCTGCGTTTCACATGCTATGATTCCAGTAAAAAGAGCACCAATTAAAATTAAGAATAGTACTAAAAAAAAATTAAGAAAACGGTGGATAAGATGACGGAAAAAGAAATTTATATGCGGAGCTTAAAAGATTAAATGCCAAACGTTTTTCTTGTGTCTTGATGAATAACAGAACAATCTCTCATTAATTCTAAATAATAATTGATTAATTATTTTTCTTTGAATTTTAAAATCCTTACAAAAATCCTAAAATAAATTGAACCTTTTTTTTGAATGTTCAGTGATGATATTCACTCTAAAATGAAATTCTGTTCATTTTATCGTTCGATATCAGTTTTCAATTCGATGACATAGATGAAAACTCATTTGAAATTTGAATTCGAAATAAATTTTTGAAACACTTTCACATACTAATTTTTATAAATATTTAACCCAATAATAAGTAAACATTTGATGAAAAATGACCAAACCTGTAACGAAAATCACTTATCTGACTTACACAAAACAACTTACAACACAAAAATATTAGTATAATTTTGTATTTGACCAGTAGAGGACAACAAAACTGTTGAGATCAGAAAACGTGTGAATTAGCAACATAGTTATATAGATTTAAAAAGTAACTAACAAAAATTGAAAAATACATTCACAGATAGTTGTTAATAGAGCACTAATTACAATTTGCATCTACTTTTCAGTATTGATTTAAGCTTTTTTTTTTAATGAAGCAGAATTAAAAATGAACTGAAAGCTTTAGTCTTTGAGCATAAGATTTATTTTTGAATTCTTTCGAAACATGTAGCAATAATACTTGTCATAATATATACAAACAGATTTTTCACTGAATCCCTTTATATATTTATATATTACATAGTAAAAATATATATTTACTTGTATAAAGAAAAGATCATCTCTAATTTATTCAAAGAAATACTAGAAGTGTCACTTTACTTAAATATATAACACTCATTTTACAAGACTTATTTTTAAATTCTTTCGAAATATCCAACAATATATGCACAACAATATTATACAATATATACATGTTATAATAGATACAAGTAGAATTTTCACTGAATCGAACCTTTATATACTTATATTGCAGAGTGAAAATATATATTTACTGGTATAAGGAAAAGATCCTTATTTATTAAAATAAATACTAGAAGTGTCACTTTACTCAAAAATATAAGAGTTATTTTGAAGAAATTTTCAATGGATCTTTTCAGAATAACGATAAAGAACTATCTTCATCTTACACTAGCAGTAATGCAGAAATTTCGAAGTGTTCTTCCTCTCTTTTCAACTCGTACTTCTCTGCATAAAAATCGTGCGCAAGATCTAGTTTCAATATGTTTCCTTTTTGTTATTAAGTGCTGTAGTGGTACCGAGGTTCATTAAAGAAAGAAAAGAAACGAGGTGAAACTATACTAAAAATCCTTTCATGGGACCGACTTGCTCACGATTTAGATTAATGAGGGTATTGATTGGTTTAATTAATTAAATTCGAAAGAAATGGTAGATCGAATAACTTGCGAACTTAAAAATTCTTTCGAGGTTTACTTTTGTATTTATTTCATTAAGAAAGGGGAAGTTTTCTTTTAGTTTTACCATTTTTAGGCTTAAAGGGCTACATTGCATTAATTTACATCGGTAGGAGAATAATAGATTTGATTGATATGGGATTTTTTTCCCTGTTCCTTCAGGAGTATAGGGTTCCGATAATGCTGAACGTCAAAACTTATTTTGGATTTAAATTAAGACTTTAGAATCTACACAATAACTCAAACTGAAAGCTCTTCGCTTTCAAGACGCTTTCAATAAAGGAAATGTTTTTAAGATGGCTAATGTTAAACAATTGCATTTCATGAGGGATTTTAAATTAGATTTTGAGTAAAATTTTTATGCTTAGATCAAAGAATGACTTGGAGACAGAAATTTAAAGGTGTTTTAAAACTAGCAGGAATGATCACCAATATTTGTTCAATAGCTAGTTTTTTTCTTAATTTCCATTGTAAAATCAAATTTACTGTTTAAAAATTCAGAGTTACGGATGATAAAATTTTGACTAATAATCTCAGAGTCAACTTAAGATACATAATTATACTTATATAAGCTTTTATTAGATTTTCGGTCATAAAATTGAATTGGGTAGTTTTGAAATTCTAGTTTTTCTTAACCGTAATATGCAACGAGTTATGAAAATTCAAAATGTCATAAAGTATTTAAGATATATAAAATGGTGTAAATCGGGAAAAAATATACTCAAGAGTTATTTAAATCTTTCTTAGAAAATTTAAAAATCAAAGTGTATGATGAGAAAATGAAATATTCATTTTAATCTGATATACTTATCACAATAGTTTGAATGATTGCAAATTTATTGATGGATTGACTGCACTCCGAAGAAATAAGTGGTCTCTTAACGACAAATTTCATAATTTTAAACCACGGTGACAAGGATGAAGCCTGAGCTGGAACTCTACGCTCCAAACTTCCACACCAAGTCAATGTGAGTACTTTGAGCGCCGACAGATTTTACGAGCATCAGCTCTTCTAAACGGAATGATTGTGAATGAAATACTCGGAATTTTTCAATCTTAAGAGAAATAGTTATATAATTTAATGTAATTTAATAGTAAAAATCTAATTCCAGGTAAATATTTATTTGTGTTTCTTAATATTTTATTTAGACCTCATATGATAATTGCCCATTTTTGCTTCATATTCGAATGCATATGAGCAAATGTTTCACAAATTTTTAAGATAATTAATGGGCTTTTTGCCTCATTCTCTATAAATTGATGTTTAGTTTTTAATTTATCTGAAGTACATGAAAAAACTCAGTCTCCTATCTTGACTATAATAACTTAAGCATTAAATTTTGATAATCATATAATTTTTCGTTCTTATATAAATTCGTACTTTTGAAATAAAATCTTCGGTTTAAAATATATATGATTAAAAGTAACATCTTGACTTAGTTCTCTCTTGGAATAGTTTTCGAATTTGTTTCGTTCTCTAAATAGTGAATAATCTAAATTTAACTTTGTGTCACAAGTGAAATAACCGGAATATATCCTCATGAATAAATCAACATCTTTACAATTCTTCTTACGATGGAGAGCATTTTTTAAGACCAAGGATTTGAGATGCTGAAGATAATATTCATCTAAAAGAATATCTACGAAAGGATTTCCTTATGTTTCCTCTGGGTAATCTTTGAAATCTGTCATATAATTTCATTGCAATGAGAGCTCCTTATCTTGTGATACAATGTTTACCATGTAATAAGAAGTGTTTAAATATATTTGATGTTTATTATTATAGCTATATATATATATAATGGTTTATTATTATAATTATTACATAATTATATATTATTATTTATACCTGCGCATATATAAGTTACACTATTACCATTTTTATTCCTGGGAAGGGAGTGTTATTTTCTAATGTTTTCTCTGTCTGAAAAAAAAGAGTAAAAAAAAACTTATTCTTTCCCTCAATTTTTTTTAACTCAGACGGTATTGTTTTAAATTTTACATACTTAAGATGAGGAAGTCTATAGCTTCGTGTTTTTCATTTACATAAAATAAATCACACACATATAAGCAAAAGGGCAAAATATTTTCTTTAAAATTAAGAACAAAATTCCTACAAGATTTAAAAATGAGAATACTTCCAAGATTTGGATTAAAACTGTAAATTACTTATATAAATGAGCCTCCAAATGTATTTTTGGACATGAAAATTGCAGCATCGTGAAGGAAGAATGATAAAAACGTCAAATTAACAAGAAAGAAAATGCTAGGGTATGCAAATTATTAACATGTAAGAAATTGAAGGTTTCGGGAGGGAGATATGACATCTCATACTCTGTATAAAAGGAAAGTTACTCAGTGGGCTTCTCATTCAGAAATCATGTTTCAATGTTGTGTGCAAGAGGATCGTACTTTGTATTGTATAAGATGGAAAAACGGCTGCCTGCAAGTGTCGGAATTTGATTCCAGCAGGATCATGATCTATCGAGATTGAGATTTATCGCTCCGCGATACTGCTACTAGTCTTGGTTGAAATCCAATGACTGTTATGCGAATATAGAATCGATGGATAGAGGAGGTTCATTCTGAATGCCATACAGGATCTCAATGGTCTGATAAAACGTTTATACAAGAGGACAGATATGTGGTCCCATCGTCCTTAAAGGATCATTCAACCACATCTTGGAATTTGAATCAGGAAGTGGGCTTGTTTGCAAACAAATATCCTTACGGTCAGAGCGACAAAGTCTGAAGCAATGTTGTGACCATTATTGATGCTTCTCTTGACAGTACAACATAGAGAGATATGGAGAAAACAGAGAGAGAGCATAGGAGAGTGACATCCCGCTGTCTTTTCAAACGAGTCCCAGTTCTGTCTGGATGTAGTTAGAACACCCGGAATCTGCTTGCATTCGATACCGTTGACGAGTTCTGTACCTGGTGTGATAGTACCATTGAGTACATAGCACAGACATCTCTTGTTCTCTTCATTAATATGAGCCGCCAGCGTTACATTTCTTCTGTGTCCTATCTTCAAAGCCTTGAGGATGACATATTCCTACTAGATAATTAGACTGCATGTTGTGTTCTGACCTACCTCGACACAGAGGGTGTTCACTGTTGTCTTAGTTAGCACCTTCTTAAGATTTCTGACATTAAAAACATTTGACCATGGGTTGGTGAGAAGTTGGACCCGTGCCACTCTCCAGCCACTACGATTAGTAAGACAGGGCAACCTGGAATGATTTGCCCTTATCTGTTATCCAAGACCGGTTCGTCTTGATACCTAACCGGGTTTGAACCATTTTAGAGCTGCTACAGGCAGCAATTTATACGTATTAATTTCGGACCATGTATATCCCAAATTGATTACAAACTTAATCATATTTTTTTTCTGTTGTGCTGTACTCGAACAATAATTAAAGTTTTGTAACTTTTTTTTCTTCCTGGTGTTACAATTTGAACGGCCAACAGTGAATAAATATCTTATCATGTTTCCTCTGTATTGGTCTTGTCAACGACCTTCAAAGTTTGAGATATCCTGAAGGAAGCACTTGCCTTGCATTTTCGATTACGCTTTCGTGTTATTTTTAAATTTATCTAGGGGAACATTTCATGACCTGAACTTCAAAGGACATCCTTCATCCCATATTGCCGTAGTTTTTCACCAGAGCCAAAAACATTTCGCATAGCTTTCAGATTTATGATTGCTCAACAAACCCCTAAATACTTAAACAAAGCTACTCTCTCTCTCTAAAACCTCTTTTTCAATCTTACTAAGATTCTTGGGAAATTTTTCATATACCAGGCACTTCTTGATTTGTAAGCCGATAAAGGCCCCGATTTTGACTTATGCCTCAAAGAATTTAGGAAAGAAGACTTTAAGATATTTGAAGAGGTTGATGATTCCTTAACTAAAACATTGACAATTGTTTGAATTAATACGTGTAAAACTATTATAGTAGGTGATTCCCACACGCATATATATTTATTTGCCTATTTTTTAAACTATAACTATCTTTAGAATAAGAAATTCGTGAACTATTTGAAAAGGCCCTATCAGATATTGCGTTAGTTAAAATATCAGACAGTAGCAAAACACCAATAACTCTAACAGCCTTCACTGCCATCATTATTAAACAAAATGAATATAGCTTTAAGAATTTTATTTACTTACAACAATTATTATATTGAATACATTCCTTTTACGCGCCAAGGCATTAAAATTCCTTCCTTGCAAAAAAAGGATGTTATTGCGTTCATTGGGTAGAGATGATCTATCACTTTTGAAAGGAACAAACCACTTATACTCGGAACCAGACCAAGTGACAAAAATCTCAAGTGTACTTTTCAAATATTTAAAATCTAAGTCTGTATCAAATAGAACGAATAGAAAATACAAAAGCGGAAAATTTCTTAGTAAAAAATTTCAAGATTCCATATCAAATAAGGATTCTAAAGACTGCATCATATTTAAGAGATTAAACCTTACACAGGTACCTAATCATCTGTATATAATACTTATGCTGTGACTAGTTTGCTTGCAGGAAGACTAAAATAAACGTGTCGATGAAATAAATAATACACTCAAGTACCAGGAAAGAATTTCTCAGTTTTTGCAGCTGCTTATTTCGTGATTTTTTAATTTTTTATTGTCATTAAAAAGGTAAGTTAAAAGTTGTACTTGTGATAAAAATTTAAGTCTAAAAATGATTGTCATTACGCTTTCATTGTCTTGACTAGTGCAATTATTTGAAGTTTTTAAGTTTATTTTCAAAGTGGAATAAGAAAATGAATTTCATTGATTTTTATCTGTTTATATTACTATCAAATAGATGATTTGTTTTACTCACAAACTTTCTTATCGTTAGCAAGTTTAGAAGATGTTCTGAAATTTAATCGTAGTTTTCATATAGACTGTTAATTAATGATGAATTCAATATATTTCAGTAATAACGCAAAACATCTACTATCTTGTTCGTAGAAAGTTCAAACTTTGTAAGAATATACATTTACCTTAATAAGTTATTTTCATTTGTTCTGTTTGTGTTGAAAAACTTACTAAGAAAAATGCTATAGATTAAATGTAATAAAATGAACAAAGAAACTTCATAAATTTTAAGCTAATTACAGAAATAAAAAATACTTAAAAAATTATACTTGATACTTATTGCTAAAAGCAAAAAAATAAATAAATAAATAAGTAAATAAATAAGCATACTTTCTGTTTATGAAACAAAACTTATTTAAATCTAGAATAGTAATTTATTCTCCTTTATTTTTCACTAACTTTATTCTTTTAAAACATATGCTTTTCCAACCCATGTTTTAAAAAAAAGGTACTTCATTGTACTGTGTAACATATCAGGGATATCCATTGCAGACAATTCCTTCGTGTGCGTATATTTTGAATTTTTTATTGTAATTTTTTACTACAAATAAATAAAATAACGAATTTCTTTAAGTATATTAATAAGTTGCTCATTAGTTCCAATTACTTTTCAAATACTTTGAACATAAAACAAGAGTGCATAATTAACACATATATTCAATTACTCGCTCATGAAGAAATTGTGTGTATATTTTTTTTCTAAATTTATTTTACTACTTTCTTACTTAACTTACTTTTTGCTTCAAATTATTGATAATCATATATTTTACAAATACTTTCTTTTATATAAAGTTACTTCCATGTATGTTCTTTCTCTGTCGATAAGAAAAGTAATTTTTAATATGGATAACATATTTCATTCTATATTTTGTGGAAAATTCATATTTAACCCTTAAATGTATGATTTTTTTTTGTTTTGAGTGTTAAAAAATAGTTTTTTATTGGAATGTAGTCATATGCTACATAAAAAGTAAATACAAAAATCCAAGTAATAATTTTGAGTATTTATTTAAAAAAAAGTTGTATGTTGACATTTGGCAACATATAGTATTTCCCTAAAATTTAACATATACCCAATAAAATTTTCAAATGCATCATCAAATACTGATAGTTTACCAGACAACAGATGAAAAGTAATTTTTTTTCAATTAGATAAATCACACCTTTATAGAAAACTTGAAAATAAAAAAATATTTTTCCAAGTAACACACTGAGCTTTATCACTCCCCACATTCAAATGCCTATATATATATATATATTGTATATATATGTGTGTGTACTTTTTCATGCATGATTAATCAACGAGTGTTCGGAAACGC
Organism: Trichonephila inaurata madagascariensis; assembly: GCA_019973955.1. Lineage (NCBI taxonomy): Eukaryota > Metazoa > Arthropoda > Arachnida > Araneae > Nephilidae > Trichonephila > Trichonephila inaurata. The sequence continues at coordinate 271,573 of BMAV01007737.1, forward strand.
ACAAACTCAGGGGTTTTGAATAAAATTAAGTGGAACTGGAATGTATACAATATATGCATTTAACTTTCCATTTTGTGGATATTGCATGTTTAGCATTTTACTTTTGTTACTAGCTTGCGTGCTGTTGGGTGATGTATACAATTAACTGTGTGATCGTAACATATTTACCAGTTAAACTTATTTCATTCCCTACCTAAGAACGCGGAAATCTTTTCCAAAGTGATTTACTTTGTTGCCATAAAATATATCCATTGCCTATTTTCCGTTTTAGTCTTCTGCTACGTATTTATCATTTATGTAATAAATGACAATCTTTATCCTTAAGTATATTGATTAGAAATTTTTGTTACTGTACATAACAGTTTATAGCTATTTTCCCAAACATTCCTTTTTTTCTGTCACTCCATAAATAACTCTCAAGCGGTAAACTGAATAAAAAAAAATGCTGAAGCTGCAAGCTTCTGGATCAAAACATAAAAATTCCGTCAACCGTAGTTGCGTTTGTCCATTTTACTATTTCCGACCAGCACATTTTGATTTGAAACACGTTTCATCGCCGTTAGGAATGTGGGAATCGTGACTAGAACTCAGATTATCCTTGTGACATGTGTCTGTCTCTGAGTTTCTTTGCTCTTCAGTCAACCCTATGATTATTTTAAGAAAACAATAGTTTGCCGTGTTTGTTTAACTGATTTTTTTACCATACTTCTAAAGTATTGATTTGGAATCTAAGCAGTAGAAAGCTTAAACTATAAGTAACAAAATAGCTGAATCTGGGTCAGTTCTTTTTTTGTGAGGGTACTAGTATGATTTAGCAAAAAGGAATTAATTTTGGTTGAAACAAAAAATTTTCAGTTGAAAGTGAAAAAAGTTAATTTTTTAAAATTTATTTTGCATTTTGTTTTTGCAAATTTTCAACTTTTAAAAATTTGTTGATTTAAGCATTAATTATGTCTCTGAACAGAAGATATCTCCACGAAGTTGTGTTTTATGCTTTGAATTTTTGAATTTTTTTATGCTTAGGATACTAAAAGTACTTTACCATTTTCACAAAAATATATGTTTTTCCTGATTATTTAATTTTGGGTATTTGCGATAAAACTGTGCATATATAAAAAAAAGTCATTAATATAAGTTTTTTAAGCTAATGTTCTTCTCTTTAGAGAAAAATTTGGAGTTTTGAATTTGGGTTTCATAAATTCTAAACTAATGAAGCGAAAGTAAAAAATAATTTCCTAGCTTATATATATATTGAAAAATATAAGACAAGAAATGTTCCTCTATTAAGCTGATTAAATTTATCTGCATCTCAGTGATTATGGCTAATTTACTCCATTAAAACTAACTATACTGCTGTCCGTTAAAATTTCATCATTGGAAAGAAAATCAAATAATACAAAACTTTACTTATTTAAATCATACACCATAGCAGGAAGAAAACATGATTAAATTTTTAAGCAATTTGGGGGTATACAGTTTCCAAAATTTGTACACCCAGATGTCGTCTCTGGCTGATAAATCTTCTCTAACCCGGTTAGTCTTTGAAATGAATTGGGCTTGCCTGAAAGATACAGTCAAGTCATTTCATACTGTTTCATGTCTATGCTACACTTCCTCAATCGTAGTAGCAGGAGAGAGATGGCGGCAAAGTCTGTCACCATCCTGTGGCCATATGTTTTCAATGGGATATAGAACTGGAGAACGCGCTACCGGGGTAATAGTCGAACATCTTCTGTGCGCAGGTAGGCAAAGAACACAATAGGCAACTTCCGGTCTTGAGTAAATCGTGTTAAAAAATGACGTCTTCGAGGCCTCGAAGATATGGCCCAGCACCCGTTTTTAAGATCTGAGAAATGTAACGCAAGCTGTTCAAATTACTGACGAAGCAAACCAAAGGTGTTCGAATAGTATACCTAATGGTGCTATCACACCATGTGTAAACACCGCATGGCAAATTTAAATGCAAGCTGACCACGTGTGTTCTTTTGAATGTTTTAGGACACGAATACGTCCATCACGATGTTGTACGCAAAATCGAGACTCGTTTGAGAAGACGACGTGCTGCCGCACCCATTCCCAGTTCTGTCATTGGGTGCCTCTCTGTGCTTCAGTGTCTAAGGAAGCTTCAGCAATGGTCGCTGGGCAGACAGTTCGTGCTCCTCTAGACCTCGTGGCACTATCCATGAGGGAACTTGTTGTGCTACAAACAAACCAGTTTCTTGACTCAAGGCTGTACGATACTGCAAGGTCAACTTGACAACATGCCCCTCTATCGTTGAAATCCAACATGGCGTTTAGTTTGACCCTTCTTTCGCAATTCAAGTTTTTCTTATCCACAACAATGTAAAGTACCCCCAGAGGTTAGTTAAGTAAAATCCACTGGAAACCAGCCACAATACTTCCCCTTATCAGGGGGAAAACCATAAATATTTTTCAAGCTTGAATGTTTTATGTGATAACAATTTCCTTCGCGTTTTTTTTTTTTTTATTTGTGTAACTATATTCTTCTTCATATTCACAAATAAACCTATTCTCTTGCACCCAGTTAGTCCATATTCAACTGCCTATCGTTGGATTCTGACCAATGCTAGAAGAATTATAAGGGAATAATAAATCTCACTCTTGATAGAACATGATCCCACCGCTTTCGACTTCTGACACGCTATAGTAACCATTTCTTCTTTTTATACGAGGCATAACGCAATCTTCTCACAAAAGAATCCTCACTGAAACTAGATTTTTTAATGAGAATCCCTCTAACTAACTTTCCATTTATGCATAGTTTGAGATGACATTTCTCCTCCTTTGCACTTCGTTCAGTTGCTCTTAAATGCTTATCAATTGTTTGAATATCCCATCATTATCTTTCTTTTTTGGTAATTTGATGCTTATATCATCTGCTCTTTATAGTGTTGCAATTTTAATGGCTGGAAGTATATATATAACCAATATACATATACTAAATTGCCATAAAGCTAATAAAGCAAAAAAAAAAATTCATAAAACAAGACAGTATAGATCAAAATAAAATAGCCTCAGTAGTATAATAGCAAACTCTTATCCTTAGGGGAACTGAGATAGTTTATATATATATATACATATATATATATATATATATATGTGTGCGTATAGTATGCGTAACCCAGTTAAAATATGCAGAATGCCTAATTTGTTTCATTAAGGAAAATATGTTTTCTGCATTTTACTCTTTAATGTATTCCAAATGAAAAAAGTATAAGTTTTTTTTCCCTCTAATTTCTTGAACCTTTAAAGTAGATAGTGCAAAGTCTGTTAATTAGTTAAACTTATCATTTTCTGTTAAAAAAGTCTTATTCATATAAGTTTAGATTCAGACATTTTATTGACTTATATTTTTGTGTTTCCTTTTGCATGTTCCCTACATTTATTGCAAACATCATCATTTCCCTTTCAATTTCAATCACATAAAAATGGAGCAAACGATGGAAGTAATATTAAATCAGAAATTTTTTAAATATTTAATTCAGTTTCATGGAAAAATAACAAAATTTCTAAAATCAAGTTTAATATCAAACTTGATAAAAATTAATTTAATGTGATACATAAATTGTGTATGTGACTATAAAATGAACAAGTAATGTATAAAAAAAAATTAATTCAATTCCTACTTAAGGCAACAATGAAAAATTTTATTTTCGTTACTTTTTATTAAATAATTGCAATTATTATGAATAAGTAAATACGTATGACAGAATCACAATATTAAGTGGCAAAACACCTTTTAAATTAACATTAAAAACTTTTTAACCACATTAAGTTTGTATTTAAATTTTTTAATTTATAAGAATTTTATCTTAAAACTAGTATAAAAGGAAGGCTGACGTTTAACTGGCATATTATTATTCATCTTCATGATTATTAAATCTTCATCACAAATTTAACTAAAGCTGGTTCATCCAATGGTCCAGCCATCTAGAGGAATAATATACATCTCTTAAACTATAATAAATTAATTAAAGTTAATTAATGAATTAATTTTTTAAAAATTATAGTAGCATCAAGTGTCGTCCACTACAAGTTTTGAACTTGAGTGGATGAATGAAAAGTATTTTATTAACGATTGAAAATTTGACCAAGATATATATATGTATGTATATGGAGAGTGTGAACTAAGAGTAGGAATTGAAATATGAAAGCGTTTTATTTATGTAATTTATATATAGTTTTATGGAAATGAAAATATTCTGATTAAATATTATATTTAGTTTAATATAATGCATACAGTGAACTGTCAGCGAAAATAATTTTATCTGCAAATATTTGCTGAATGCTTTTTTTTTGTTTTATCTATCACGTACTGGTAAACGATTACACAGGATTTTTTTAAAAGACATGCTGAACTACCAATAGTATGCAGCATTAGGTAAGCTTTAAACTGAGTTTCGGTGCAATTATTTCGAATATTTCTCGCTTCGAAATCTCAGTTTAAAGCATGTTTATGGAAATGAATATGAAGCTGGGTCATTGATAATGCACTTAGCGTCACTATAGAAACACATTTCATAACAACAAATGTTTCAAAAGTAGTGATTGATCGTCAGGTTAGTTTATTGTTAAAAAATACGATTCTTCAAATTACCATATAAATTGAAAAGCGTTGTATTTGAAGAGGATACTTTTATTTACTGAATTTTTTAGTGTTCGTAAAAGCGGTATTTTAGATACTTTAGTGTGTTTTTTTTAAAACCGTTGTGACAGAATAGCCGATATGTGCTCTGAATAATAGAAAGTACACCTGGCAAAATACATGAAACTAATTGAAAGAGTTTTCGTGATAATGTATGATTATCAAAAGACGAATTAGAATATCGATATATTCTACATAGTTTGAATCATTTAAAATATGTACCGACCATACTTGGATTATTATGCCGATATCGGTTTCTTTTGTATTTTCGATTATGAATATAATTTTTTTTCGATATATTCGATTGGTTCTTTGAAATATAATGATTCTTTAAAAAAAATGAGTTTTTAATGTGTTATTAAATATTCTAAGTATACCCTAAATATAAGATAATTATATTATAAGTATTTTTTTTTTCATCTTTTTATCTGATAAATATTTTTTCTTCGACTACTTAATAACTCAAAGAGAAAAAAACTTTTTTAAATGAAATTCGGAACTATCAATCGAATGGAGGAAGAATATAAAGGAAAAAGGGCAAACAAGAAAAACTACACTTTTTATTCTACGAGATATACACTATAAAGTACTAAGAGTTAGATATCATATGTGTATGTGTGAGACAGAAATTGGATTGGCTTAAATTGTTAATATACATATATTAAACTTCTTTAAAAGTTAATAGTTTTTAAATATTTAGGAGTAATTTGAGAAAAGTAATACGTCTGAAATCCTTTTTGATAACTTGATAACTGTCTCAGGAATTACTGTGCATAAAATCTCATTAAAAATAAATTCATCACATTGAATATCATAAAAATAATATTATTAAGCTTTCGAGTAAATAAGGTATTCCATTAGAAATTACAAAAAAAAAAAAAAAATACTTTTTTAAAAGCTACGAACGAATCGATAAATAAGCTATAAGATTGCTAGAGTTTATAGATATTTTTAAGGTTTGTGCAAGACGTATAACAGCCTTCCTTTATCAGTCAATTATCAATTCCTTAAAATACAGATTTCCTTGATAATTCTGTGTTATAAGAAATTTATAAGAGATTCAAGTTATTAAATGTACCAGATTTCGAGAAAATTGTTACATTCTTCGGACTATATGTAAATACCCACTTTCCTTCGAAAGGAAACTAGAAGAACCATACACTGTGTTTCCATGTTCACTTGATATGTTGTGGGAAGACAAAATTTTAGACCAGAAAAAAGTTTGGTGTTTTGACTATAAAAATTGAATGTATAAGGAAGCAAACAGAAATTTAATTCCAGTTTTACTCTTGAATGGAAAATGTGTGTGTGTGTGTGGAATATTACTCATCTACTTAAGTTGTGATGTTCACACATTTTAGGTGTAGGTTGGAAAAATTGTGGGTATGAGCTAATATTATTTATTATGAAATGCAATAATAATAATATTAACATTATTTTTTTTAAAAAAAATCTTTAATACTAATATTATGGATGAAGTTGTGTTTCTCTGCGTTTGTAGTTTCTTAAGCCTTTGGGCAACTGCTTCAGTTTTGATACCAAAATCTACCGATGTTCTCCCAACTTGACAACAGACAACAACGGTAGCCTAGTGGTTATGGTCCCGAACTCGTGGCTGACGTGTCGTGCTTTCGAGGCTGGTGCCGCTGAAAACCCAGCGTGTAGAGAAGCTGATGCTCGTTAAATCTACCGAGCTCAATGTAATCCTGTTTGCGGGGACTGGTAATTTGGAAAGGAGGTGCAAGCTCAAGTGTCATTCTCGTCAACTGACCAATGGTCAAAATTACGAGGTACGTGATTAATAGCTCGCGTGTTGTTATATAATGCAACTTTAATGTAACTCTCTCCCTTGCAAACATCACCCACTCCTCGCATGTCTTCGAACTAAATGTAAAGACACTTTTTGATTTTACCGTGTCATTGGTCCATTTCCGTACAGTTAGATGACCTTTTCAAAACTTTGACATATACTCGAAAAAAGCAGAAATTTGTGCGTAAATGCATTGCAAAATTCAAATCAAATATCCGGAACTGAAATGCAAAGTACATTTTGACCAATAGACCCAGAAAACCTCTTTATGGAACACCTCTGAAGGATCATATCCAATACCCCAGAGCTTTGGCTATTCAGCCATTGGGCAGCAAGTTTTAATCTTTTCCATCATGCCATCATTATTCCATATCTTAAAATTAGCGATATTTCACACATTTGTAAAAACCTAATTTAAGTGTGCATTATTTGTGAGGTTGCATTACACCACATAAATTGAGTAAAAGTCGGTAAAACATTTCGATTGTAGTATAGAAATTATATTAAATTACTATTTTAGCTAGAGGTTCAAAATGTGGAGAAATTTTAAAACGCTATACGACTCCTCTTAATTAATTATTGACGTTGATGCATCCGAACATGTTGAAATGATAAACTTTGGTAAAAACTGCTGGAAAAAATAGGCCAAGAAAAAAAAAGAAAATTTGCTAAAGCTGAGATACAAGAGGGTATATCTCTCAAATGGGAAATTTCAACTTTCTGTGCATGGAATTTATAGTGAAACAATAATAGTTTCAACTTTAAATTCCTTTTCTTGAAACTTTTTACGCATAATGTATTTTCAATGTCTGTGACGACTCAAACCATTATCAGTATACTTGTGTGTACAAAACTTTCCGAACACTTGATACTTATATTAATTTATGTTTCTAGGTATTATACTAAAATTTTCTTTGATATTAACTGGATCTTCTCTAAAATATTTCGTAAGACTTTGAAATTTTAATACATTTTTAAGATTATTGCATGTATAGTTTATTTTAGTATAATAATTCTGCTGACATAAAACGATTACTTTTTGTACATAGCTATGTTGAAGTTATACATAAAAATGCTAAAAAAATTCACTCATATTTGTCACTTATTTGAAAAATTTTTGGTTAATTCAGTATTAATGTTGATTGGTACTGTTTCCAAAAAATATTTTAATAATATTTTTGTGTGTAATTTAAAAGTACTTTGAATGTGTTCGGATACAAAACAATTTATTTCAAAAGTAATAAATTAATAATTTAGTTTTAAGCTTTTAATTAATTAATTTCAATCCATTAAATTTAAAACTATTTAATACGCTATTAAGACTTAAACTACAATTTCTATCCTTAAATCTCAATTGAAAAAAAAAATACTACTAGGTTATTGACATAAAGCAGAGATCAACAACTTACGATTAAAACTGTCTATCTTATGCTTTTTTCATACAGTAATTAAATTATTATTATATATATATATATATATACATGAGCATGTTATAAAAATAATCATTTAATGCAAAAAATTAGGAATTACAGCAACTCTACAAATAACAGAAAACTCTACAAACTATCTGACAATGATTTTTAAGGTATCCGACTACGTTCGGAACCGTGATTTTGCAAAAACGCATAAATGGATATTTTTCATGATATTTAGTGTCACTTAGATTAGAATATATGCATACAATTGTCTTAAGGACATTTTGACAAAAAAGTTATTTAAGTACAATATTTTGGCAAAAAATTAACTTAGAATAATTTTTTTTTCAAAATGTCCTCCTTTTGTGAAAAATACTTCTATTATAATAATATTTTACCTGTAAATAGCTCAAACCTCTCTACAGAGGCTCAACTAGAATTTTTGAAATATATAACTTAGAAGTGGGTTTATCCATATTTTACAACAGAGGGGAGCAATTTTAAGAAAAAAAAGCTGATCATTATTTTAATTGGTTGTAACTCTGAAAATAATATGAATTTTTCAAAAATCATAGTTGAGCCTCTGTAAAGAGGTCTGAGCTATATACAGGCGAAATAGTATTATAATCGACGCAATTTTCCCAAAAGGAGAACATTTTGAAAAAAAAATTATTCTAAGTTAATTTTTTGTCGAAATATTGTACTTAAATAATTTTTTTTGTCAAGATGTCCTTAAAACAATTTTATACATGTATTCTAATCTAAGGGACACTAAATATCATGAAAATTATCCATTTATGCGCTTTTTTAAAATCACGGTTCCGAACATAGTCGGATACCTTAAGTCCAGTATTTGAAAAGAAAACAACTCATATTATACTTCATTGCTAAAATTAAAATACAAGGTGTTTCAAAAATAGCACCCAAGCTTTGCACATCGAGATTTTTGGGAGTACATAAAAAAATGCCCAAAGATCTGTACCTGTACGCGATCCAAAATTTAGAAGAAAAATGCGAAAAACAAAGTATGCCGTCACAGCCGTATTAGACGCGTAGACCACGGTATTTTCAAATATTTATAAAGGCAGATGCTCAAAGTGTCCGTCGTGCATTTCGAGACAGTCTTGAAAGCGCCGTGGAATGGATAAGAGCTTATGTCGCAGAAGCGTGGTGTCCACTGAAGTACAAGCAGCATGTAGATGAGCAACTTAGTTCATTTGTGTTGTCACTACGTCTCCATACACCAATTCCTAGAGATGGCCTCATACGAAAACAATTTCACTTTTGTGAGACCTGGTGATGGTGGTGGCCATAGAATTGATTTCCAACGTCCGATACCGAGGTCGAGGTATGCAATACAAAGCCAATCAAGCACAGGAACACAGAATTGCTCCGGAGCCCCATCTGAGCTATCACATATTATCATTTACCATATTTTTATCGTAAAATTTGGATCGTACAGGTAAAGCATTTTGGCATTTTTTATATACTTACAATGAAGAATCTGGTTGGGTAGAGATTGGGTGCTAATTTTGGGACACTCTGTATAACGATCTATACTCATATGTGCTTGATGTTTAAGGAATTTTAAAATTTTTAATTGAATGAAAATAAGTGAAACGAAAGTAAACTTCTTTTTTATTTTCCTTAAGACTAAAATATTTGATATTCTAGATTGAAATACTCATGCAATTTATGCACAAAAAAAAAATTCTGATTTTTTTTTTCTCAATTTTTAATTTAGAGCTTTCAATTACTAGAACAGTTTGTTTTTTAACAGTGCATATATTCAATTTTTAATATTGGAAATTCTAAGTTTACTTTTGAATCTCAATACGCTTTCTTCAATTTAATCTCACTCAAACGATATTCCAAAATTTTATAAAATCGCTGTGCATGCTTTTATTTGGCTGAAGATATAAATGTATCCCTTTTCTTTATATTTGGTACTGGATATTTTCTTTTATTTTTTGTACATATAACTTTTTCAGTACAATTCTCTCTCTATTTTTTTTCTAACGAAGAAAAATAATAATCTTTTTTTGAAAAAGAAGGTGTGAATATCAATATTTTAAATAAATTGAGCTTAGTACCAGGTTTAATTTATTCACTCTAAAAAAGTGAAGTATTGAAGAGAAAGGCTTATAAAAAATTTCAGATTTCATACGTTCTGCATGTTTGTAAAATGAAAAATTAAACCTAGAAAGGACAATATATGTACTGTGATGACTTTATGTTCAAGAAATGTTCCATCACAGAAGGATAACGTCGTTTCCAAATGCCAAATGTACGATGACGCAAATATTTCATCGTACGTTATTGGAACAGTGTTATGTGCAGCTTTAGAAAAATGAAAAGCTTTTTTTCTGTCAAAAATACAATGCAAAATGGATCAAGTCCACTGCACAGTATGAATTCGAATATCCCGGACATTTGATCCATCTGTCAAAAAATCATTCCTAAAGTATATTGGCGTTTTTGAATAATGCAGATCTTATAGATTTATTTGAAAATTTATTTACACCTGAGTTATTTGAATTTATAGTTGGACAAAGTGAAAAATATAACAATGAATAGAAGAATAAGCTCGAGTTCTCTATTTTTTACAGTGAACTTAAAATATTTAAAGTATTTGTCATATTTGTAAGTATAAAATATTTTAATTTCAAAGTAATTATTAGTCAAAACCTGAAGATTTTGAATAGAGTAGAAGAATATGTGAAGCATGAGAACACATATGCTTTAAAGATATTATTAAGAATTAAATTATTGTTTTTGTAGGGATTATTCGTTAGAATATTTTAAAAATTCTCTCTCTTTTAGAATAAAATCACATTTTAACGATCATGAACAGTCATTCTTTTTTTTTTTACTTATGTTTCTGAATCAATGTTTGACTGAAATTCAAATTTTTTTTTATCCTAGACATTTTGTGTTGAAAAAAATCAATAAGATAAAGTAAGAGAAGGTCTACTTTATAAAAGGGATGAATTTTAAATACCTGATATTAAGCATTATTTTAGTAAAATAAAAATCAAAACTTTTATAAAGATTGTATTTTTTTTTATTTTATTTTTTTATTTATTTATTTTTTTGTGAAAATTCTCTATTACTTAAGCCCTGATATCTCAAAAGCTTATGAATGTATTTCTTTCATATTTTGTATACATGTTATATAAAGTATTATAAAGGCAATGAATTAAGAATTTAGCTCTAACATCAATAATTTTTTAAAAAGTTTTTTTTAATAGTTTATTGTTACGAACACCATGCATTTTATAAAATTTCCTGTTAGAAAATGAGCCATAACTTTTTGTTAAATTTTAATGTATTTCATATTTTTAGTTCATTGTCCTTATAGCTATGTAAAGTATGTTGCAAAAGAAATAATTTAAGTAAATGGCCTTGAATTCCATGTTAAGAGTTTTGAAATTCGTTATAATTTTCACCGATTTTTGTTTAAAATACCTCATTTTAATAAATTTAAATTGTCATATAATTTATTGATTGGTGTTTTCCATTAAGTCATAATCGCCAACAAAATAACATAAAATTACTAATCGCATGGCATTTTAGAGAAATTGCCTCCAAAAGTAGGCAGATACCTTTTAAAAATTAAGATTTGTTAAGTGAGTGTCAATAAAATAACTCTTAGAAATTATATTGATAGCCGATTGATTGTTTATTAATGTCACACATTTTGAAGCTACATGGCAAATGTTGGGGATGGACCTTGCAATTTTTTACCACGCTCAAGTGACGAGGACGACACCTGAGCTGGTATCCCAATCTGTAGACTTCCACACTCCGCCAATCTGAGGACTTCGAACCTCAACATATTTAATATATATAAATACATCAGCCCCTCTACATGGCAGTTATTCAGTGGAATCAGGGTATGATTCTACGACTTTAGAGGAACAACGAATTCGAGACCATATCCACTTGGCTATTGTGGCCCCATTATATTAATAACTTCATTAAGAACAATTGTGAAAATTAAACTGATTGATGAATGTTAAAACAACTTCAATGCAAATTGCATATAAGAAAAGATAAAATATTACGTATGTACATGTATTCTTTTACTCATGATTTAGCTATATCTTTGTACATAGAACTCATTAGAATAATTTTTAAACATTCGTAGTTCTTTAAATTAGAAATAAACCCATTGACTGAGAAGAGAGACCAGAATCTAGAATTTCACACCTCCCATTGTTGATGATTTATTAAAAAGTATTTAAAAAACGAAAATTTCTTTATGAAAAAACTAATGATTATAATACAATTCCTTATATATATGCGACGTTCAAATAACAAAAATATAATTAATGACCAGTCTTTATTATAATATGTATATTCATTAAAACCATGTTTAAATAATTATAATTTTATCAAAATTTGGCCTTAGAAGAGATCTTATAAGAGGTAAATATAGCCTTGTGAAATTAAAAGAAATTCCAAGAAGATTGAGAACCAATAATTGTGAAGAAAACAATCTTGTGCTTAATATAAGCCGTGTGATGTGTTAAATTTCCGTTAATTTTCTTTTTCATATATTCTAGGAAATTAATTCAAGTTCTTTATGACATTCATTACTTTCCATTTAATCAATCAAAGAACTTTAAGATATTATTTTCACAAATTTCTTTTATAAGACAAACATAATTTTGAAATCACTTTTAAAAAGCTTTATTAAAAATTTAGAAATTCCTAACATTTTGTCATTTTTTTTTTGAAGCAACTTAGTTACATAAGAATTTTTTTAAAAAAAAATATACTAATTTTTCCCAAAAAATGTTGCAAACTATTGTTACTTTTGGTCTGATTAATTAGGGAAAAAATAAATTGTAATTTTTAAATCATCACGCTTACAATTTGTATGTTTTATATTCGTGTAAGATATGCAATTTACCCAGCATAATAGCATGGATATATTTCATTAAAGAAGCATTTATGTGCAATACTGTCAAACAAGGAAGTGGTTTGAAATTAAGCATCTTTTCCTAAATTTAATGACAAATTCTAATTGATTACGAACCAAAATTGCGGAACTAAAATAGACTTTTATCTAGGAACTTTTGAAGGGGAATCTGTAGCAAGAAAATTAAAACCATTAAACTAAATTTAACAACCTTAATTAAATCTGCCAATTAAATTTAATGTCTGGCCCTTAGACTAAAGTAATTACCTCAGCAAAGAATAAAAATCTATTGCTCAGATTATATGTGCTTTATTTCAGTAGAAATTATGATTAAAACAGATTTTCAGCTTTTTTGCATTGATTTGTTTTAAAATTCAGTAATTATTTATAGTAAAATGATATAATGTTTCATTATTATTATTATTTAATGTGTTTTTAACAAACATTTATCAATTTCTATTTCTGTGTGGAATATTCTGTTTGGTTTTCCTGTTATTTATACTTTGATGCATTCCATTACTAAGTTTATAAATGTTTTCTTTCTAGAAAATAGTTATTTTCTACTCTGTGTTAAATATTGTGATCAAAATTGTTTGGTTACTTTAAACATCTAAACACGTAATTATTTTAAAAATCTTCAGAAGTTTAAACTGTTGTATCCATGCAATAAAATAACTCTATTTTACTTGTGTTTTAAATTTATTTTATGAAAATGTTCATTACTTCATACCAAGAATAAAAATTTACTTAACAGGCCTTATGTTGCAAAATATGAAAATTATTTCATTCAATGTGTTGATGTTAATGATTATTTTACTAACCTGTTACAAATAAATATTTTTGAATATTTTTAGGTATCTTGAAGTATGCTTCGTAGAAAAAAAATTATATGGAAGATTTATATTTCTGAAGCATATATATATAGTTAAAAAAAATGTCACATTCAGTTAACAAATATCTTTATAAATTCAATCAATGTATATAACTAAACCCTAAATCTGAATTATATTCTCATTTGTCAGACTCAGATTTAAGTCGTATTACATTAAAATTATAACTTTAAAATTGATTCAGCACTTAAAAAATTTTATTTATTGACAAAACAAATGAAAAATTTGAATTTACTAACAAATTTATTTATTTATTTGCATGCTATTTGTTACTGAAAGTGGTTTACTTTAATCGTTAAAAACATGAAAAGATTTGTCAAAAAATACAGTGTTTATTGAAGGAGAATGGTACAATCTTTTTGAAACTGATCATTTCTTGAAAATTGACTGAACAAATCAACATATCTATCAATTTATAACTGAAGGTTACGGAAACAATAATTTATGAGGGAAAATTTTCAGACTATTTAGAATTTTCTAAACCAGAAGCCCTTATAAGGATCTAAGCCTTTCTATGTAAATATGTGTTCCAAAAGTACATTGTTGTTTTGTCCAATTTTTTTTTAAAAAAAAATGGTACATCTGTGTTTTTTTTTTCATAAAAATATGTTCATGGGGAAAAACTGAAATACATTAACAGCATCCATGTAAACTTGATGTACAATAATTTTTCTGAAATCTGTTTTTTCTTTTATAGCTTTAAATACCTCTCACGTGATACGTTTTTACTATATAATTTTCTTTTAAAATTATTTCTCTACACATAATTTAATGTGATTTAAATGATTTTATACTATTCCTTTTCAGATTTAAAAGATTATTCTATGTTAATAGTATTTAACCTTAAATGTATAATTTTTTTGTTTTCAATTTTTTTTTAAAAATTTTTTTTATAGGAATGTAGACATAGGTAACGTAAATACTAAATTAAAAATTCCAGGTAATAATGTTGTGCATTTATATCGAAAAAAGTTGTATATAGACTTTTAGAAACATACTGTATTTCCTAAAAATCTGGCATATATCCAATAAAATGTTTTTTTTTTTAAGTGTAATTCCAAACATTGAGAGTTTACCTAACACGGGTGTAAAGTAATTTTTTTTTCAATTAGATAAATTACTCCTCTTCAGGAAATTTGGAAATGGAATCATCCCCACAATCAAATGTCAATATATATATGCATAACTTATTCTCCAAAAGTAATGTCAAATTTTTTCCTTCACACATTTTTTATTGACTATGGTTATGAACGGGCGTTTGGAAACGCACACACTAAGATTTTTGAATAAAATTAAGTGGATCTGGAATGCAGACAATTGGCAACCCAATATGCATTTAAGGTGTAATAGGATAATAATAGTATAAGCGACAAATATTATATTATAATAATTTTTCAATTTGTGAGCATTTTATATTAAATTTAACTTTCCACTGAACTGAATTAACAGTCAAAGTATCTGTTGTTTTATTCTGTATAAATTGTTTTCTTAAAAAGTAAGGTTTATATACATTACTGATAAACTTTTTTAAATACTGTAGAGTCCCGAAAACTTGGCACTCGGTGGCCCGGTAACGTTGCAGATGGAAACAGCCCGTCAAACAGTGGTTCCAAAACGATAATGAACAAGACATTATGTCCGAAGCAGAAATTGTTCTTGCTATCACAGTTAATGAAAAAGTACCGGAAAGCTATGAAAGCGTTAGTGTTGAGGACACCGTACAAAATCCTAAAATATCACATATTAAGAGCTGTGGAAATCGCCGTTCAGGATCTTGAACAACAAGGTTCGTGGGTAATGGATATACTGTTCCTTCGTTGCCTTCCTGATGAAGCTGCAAAACGCAGATGGCAGTATGGAAGATAACAGGACATTGCGCATTTCTTTAAAAAAGGTAGTCAGTTTTTGCAAAATCAGCTACTTAATTTTCATTATAGACAGCTCTATGCCTTCATAAAGTATTTTTCTGACGTGTGTATGATCAGGTAAATTACTGTGTATAGCATGTATTCATTCAGTTTCATGTAGTAAATGCTCTATGCCTTCATATAGTACGTACTTTTCCTTTGTATTTAGCAGTTTATTTTCTGTTGTATTCTCAAGCAAGCAATACATACAAGTGCAGGACAATGCTTTTTGAGGAAACACTCGAACTTTTATTCCTTTTTTTAATTTATTTCTCGAAAGCCCAATTTTTTTACAAACTCGGCTACGCTTTGATCCACATTAAGCCTAGTTTTTGAAACTCTACTGTAATTATAATTTTTAAGTATAAGTAACCTAATATGTATTTTAGCTTCTATATGTGTTGGTGAATTTTTGAAATGTATTCTTCCTATTGTAGATGTGATTTATACATTAATTGTTAATCTCATAACTTTTCTGTATTTGTTTTGAAGTATAATATTTTGTTTTATTAGAAAACATGTTTGAAAATGTGGGATTGATGTGACAAGACGAAGAAAGAAAGACAAAGACAACAAACATAGTTTTAGTATTTATTTAGCCTTTTTTCTTGAATCATCAACGCTGTACAAACAATCGGAAGCAACTGCAGTCACCTTCAGCAAGATCAATACAATTCTTATTTATTTAGAACTTAAAACACATTTCGCAACACACACTTCACTTTGTTAGTTCTTACAAAATAAGTTTTGTTTTTATAAACGTAACAGACTGCTGACTTCTTGGTAAGACTTAAAATTGCACTAATCTGAAATTAATTCTCTTTAAAATTTATTTAACGAGAAATTGGGAATGTTGTAACACTCATACATATTTCATGATAAAAGATGAACAAACAATGAAAATATAGACATTATCTTAATGATTGCACAACACAGCATATTCTAAAATAATGTCTTAATAAAATTTATAACTATACATAAACAATTCAACAACAAATAATCAACTACATAAACTATTTCAAATATTTAATAACATTTTTGTGAAATATAAAAAAAAATTGTACCTCCTGTAAATTAGTATACAATGATATAGTAAGAAAATATATATATAAATATAGCCAGTAAGATTAATCAATAAAAGAAAATGATCTTAAAACTGAGTTTTCTTTGGCTTTTCTAATTCAATCAACATACTCATGGTGATTATTTAATAAAAATTGAAAAACAAATAACTAAAGAAATTAAGTATGAAACATCTACATTCTAAAAATTAAAACCTTAAGAAATTATTAGACATAGTTATAAAATAATGAAAATCATAGAAAAAAATGTAGTCGAAATGCACTACCTCAAAATCAACGATTAGAATATTTAAATGGCATCTATAATAACAATCTTAAAATTAATATTTAATTTCGATTGAGTTTTTATGTTTTCAAGTTTTAAATATGTTTAAAGGAAAAATGATGTTTCCTATGAGAAATGCCATTCTTGATTAACTCTTGATCATTATTTACACTGTACATACAGTTCTAGAACAAAATTACTCTTGATTATCAATTTGAGAGAAAACGATTGCTACAATGAATATTCGTTTATCAACAGTTTACAATTATAAGTAATACTTCAGAGTTCATATTAATCAAGACAGACATTTTAATTCTGAAAAAAAAATACATATATACATACAATTTTTCCTTGAGAACTTTTTTGAAGAGTATCTACATTTTATTATATAGAGGATTTATAAAAAGTGGGAGGGGGATTAAAATATTATCTCAACAAGTAAATTATCAAACCTCAATCAATTTAAAATAAAAATAAATAGATAAATTTCTGCAATTTCTCCAATTTTATTTTATAAATATATAAGTATTTTATAAGTACTTGAGATAGTTCATCATATAAAAATCTAATTTTTATTTTGGAAAATATATATCTTTGGATTGGTTTAATTTTGTTAACTAAGTTTAATATATTTACTTTGAATTTATATATGTATTTTTTGAATGATTTATTCTAAATTTTTTAATTTAAATCTTTAACAAAGGACATATATTGAAGCACATATATTTTTAGCGTAAATGCATATCTATATATGATCCATGTTTTCTTAGAAAGATTTATCAGTCTTTCGATGTTAAAAATTTATGGAATATTTTCTTTGAACTATGGGTAGACAAAGAGTGGCCCGCGGGCCACATGTGGCCCGCAACGAGATATTTTGTCGCCCTCCAAGATAGAAAACCAAACAGAGACGGAAAATTTTCTCTCTATTTTTGTCAACATATATTTGTAAGCAAAGTTTTTCTTGCATGAAGATGAACAAGAGTAAATTTATAGATGCATGTTGACTGACATTAGCTAGAGTGGTGGTGTTGAGAATTTTTACGAGCAATCTCACTTCTGATTTCAAAAAAGTTGTAGAAAAGTGTTGTAGAGTATATTTATTTGTCTCATTAAACTGATTCTAAAATAAAATGTGCTTGCAGCTATCAATATGAAATTAGAACAATAAATAAAATGAATAAAACTGCCAGTGTTTTATTTCTTATATTTATAGATTTTTTATGGTACAATTTATGCCTTTTTTTAAGATGTAAGTTTAACTAATGAATACAATCATTTTAAAAAGATGCGGCCTTCCCGTATCCTCCGCTTCCACAATGCGGCCTTCGAGTCAAAAAAAATTGCCACCCCTGCCTTAGAAAATACTTTTTTTTAATTGAAAAGTAAATTTTGAACGCTTGGTGAGTTTTATATATTTTTTTTCTGAGAGTAATTCTGAAAATATTTAAAACCAAGGTATTTTACTGTAGCGTAATATAATTCAAGTAGCTTTGCCAATGATCAAATCAAAACTTAAAAACTAATCCATATGATAATAATTCGAATTTTTGATGCGGAATGAAATTGTTTCATAATATGTAGTTTATGTTAATTATATAATATATCTTAGTTAAGTTTTAGAATAAATTTTTCTCTTTTGAGTGAATTGCATACCCATCAAAGTTCATCGAAATTCATCAGATGAATTTTGATGGTCATATTTTCAATATTTCCTTAAGGTTTAAAATAGATATCCTTGAAAAATCCTGTTAATTCAATTTTTAAATTAAATTTTGGATGGTTAGCTTCGAAGTGATACTCGAAGTTTTTAGCAAACTGGATAGTCTTATGAGTGAATACAGTCACATTATTGATCATGAGACCATAACGTAATGATAAATCATTATGCTAGAAAGTTATATTGAAAACAACAGACACGCTTTGAAAGCACAGTTATTGCATAGTTGTCACACTTTTCAGTGCTTTGGTTATAATTGGTTTTCAGAGTTTTTTTACTCTTTGTCAAATTTTGAATTGAGCAAATACTTCAGGTATCATTCAGGTTTTTTCCCTTATTGAAATTATATTTATAACCACACAGAAATATTAATATCAACAGCAAGAAATCATTGTATTCGAATACTAATACGGAAAAAATTGTAGCCAGAAGGCTAACCAAGAACTTCACAAACGAATATTTTTAACACTAGCATGCAAACTTACTGGCAAAAAGTTAATATTTACAAATATACATTGTACCTATATTCTAAATATTTACAAGTAATTGTTTTTTATAGTTGTTGCAGTTATATACTCCATATCTAACTCTATTTTATTATTTACACGTATACAAAAATTATTTATTCCCTGTATGTGAGCAAAGACGCGCTGTTCGCTGTGCGCAGAAGGCATATTAAGGTTTTATTGCATAGTTTCAGGGTACTTAGCTTTACAACTTAAAAAAAAGTAAAAAGAAAGGCAAAAATATATTTACATTAAAAGTTTGAACTTAATACTTACAATAGTTAATACATAATGATACTTTTTAGAAGCTGAAGCTTAAGCTAAGTGTACATTACTTTTAAAATGTGCGAATCTCAAACTAAAAAAATGTTTAAGTGAGATAAATCAGGATATATGTGCTAAAAACATCTGAAAAAACGAAAAAATATCTTAAAAAAATATAGTATCGGCACTGTGAAATTCAAGATAGATAAGTTTAAGTTTTCAAACGTAAATATTGAAGTATGTTAAAGTAGTACTACATAATAATAATATTAAGTGTTTTTTCCTACTATTTTATAAATTTGAGCTGGTGTAAGTTTAATTTTTGATTTAAGGTTTCATGAAAAATCTTTTTAAAACTTTTATAATGTGTTATATTTGCTGAATTTTAATTCTTTTTCCTTTAAAAATTTTGTCATGTAAGAGTATTACTTTTAGACAGGCGTGAGCTTGAAAAGCAATTTATACATAAGTGCTCTTAGAAATATATATATTAGGTGAATTTTATGTTATTGCAAGATGAAGACAAGTTTCAGAATATTGATTATCATACATATATCTTTCATATCAAATTTCAGTTCCTGAAGCATGTTTTAATTCAATTCTTGAGTATTATAATACATTGTAAAGGCTGTGTATAGCTTGTTACAAACTGCCGCTTTTCAATAAATGTATTTTTAAAAAAGCATTTACAAAAAAATAAAGTTAAACCTTTTCTGAAAAAAAAAAATTGCTTTAAAAATTAAACTTCATAAAAAGTACTTTATTCAAGAAATTAAATATATATTTAATATAAATTATAATATAAAAATCTTATTTCGTTAAAATAAATAATATTTTTTCCAAGAACTGTCCTAATACTTAAATATTAATGTAAATGATGTATAACTAAACAAAAACGAAATCTTTGGAACTGAAAATATGTTAAAAATAATAAGAACTAGTTTGAATGAAATTATTAAAATAAAAACCAATAATTAATGAGAAATTCAAAAGGTAGCATAAATATAAATATCCTAAATAGAGGAAATTAGGTTCGGAAAAATAAAGAAAACTATGCAAAATTAAGTTTAACACTATGAGCCAATTAATTCAGCGAAATATTACAAAGCAAGCCAAAGGTTAAAACTATTAAGAATCAAACAGAACATAACTAGAAGGATTTTAAGATCCAATCTAGTTTGAAACCGAACTCAGGCGCTGTACTTGAACCCTGGTACCCGACTTCAGGGTTTCAAGTTCTAAGGCTGGAAAAATAGCCTAGGCACTATTGTGAAGGAACAGATTCACACGATATACTAAACATTAAGTCTACAAATGTTTACTATGTACATATCATGAGCGTTTAACTGAAGGAAAAGGTATGTACATAATGGCGTTGACTATCAATTTGCTTTAAGTTTTATAGAACTTCAAAGAGGTAATCCTACATATTTACGGAACAAGCAACAAATTTCTGAAAAGTTAAGAATTTCCTGTGAACTAAATAGAAATTACTGTTCTAGTGCATTAAAATATACGTTGAAATAAAATTATACAGCATAATTTGATTGGAATTAATTTTTAGAGATGTATGATTAGAACTGAATAAATAATATTTTATTAGAATATAAGTAGCGATATAAATGAGTCTTAACAAAGCAAAATATTCAATATTTAAGGCATTAAAGCTTTAACTCGAAATATTTTCAGATATTACTCTCAGATTTCAAAATTTGTCAGCAAGTATTTCGTTTTCTTATACTTTTCTAATGCTTTTATAGCTCTTACCTAAAAAAGGATCACATATTAAAATTTTGAATTCTCAGTTGTCAGAGAAATTACGTGAACTTTGAGTCCTATGTATGAGTAATATGAGTATGGTGAAAATAATTGGATGAATGTTTCATTAATTTCATTTTAATTATATGTTAATAAAAACAGGCAATTTTAACGTTTTTCTTCATATTTTGAGCATCTTTAAGTATAATGTTTTACATTAGTAAAATTCAACATGTTTAGATATTAGTTAAAAAAAACAAATATGGGACTTTAAATAAAATATATAGCTCCAATGCAACCAAGTTATGCTAATATTTATGTTGACACGACGGAAATTACAACACAGTTCATGATAGATACTCTTCAAAAGTTCAGAAAATAAAAGATTTCAATTTAGCAGTTAAACTTTGAAAAATAGCATTAATAATTTTTTTTCTTTCTATAAATACAAAATACTGCATTTCAAACTACTCTTGTATTATCTACAAATCAGATTCTCTCCCCAATGAATCATCAGTTTAAAAACACTCTCAAGTTTAAATGACAATGATTAGCAAAATTAACACTCTTACATATAAGCTATTCAAATCATAACTTTATGCATAAATTAAAAAAAAATCTTTTGTATTATATGCGATATTATGAAATCATTTCTTTATGAAAATTCTTAGGCCTTTTCCATGAATCCGTACAGCAGTTCTTCAGTTGGCACATATGCACTTAATGATTTACAAAGTTTTTCTAGTTTCTTTTAAATAAATTTTTCAATGTGGGATTTCCACAATTTTTATTGAACTGTAAACCATATTCCTGAGAAATATACAGTTTATTTTAGTTAACTATGTGAATTCATATTTATAAATTTGTATTCAACTGATACATTTGTATCAATCTAAAATGGCAAGGATTTCTAAAATTATTTTACGAGAATAAAAATATGCTTTTTATAGATAAAATTATTCGAAATTAAACTGTATGGATAGTCCAATGAAACGGAATTCTGAGTCAGACGAAAATGCGTTATGAAACTGAAATAGAGTTGCTTCGAATGGTTAAAATAATTAATGAAGATTAATTTTTAAGGTGCATATTCAATAATTTGTTCGGAATATGCTTTTCTAAAAATGATACTGCAATAAAAGACTTGTGCTTGCGTATTTAATGACTTTGACATTCATGTACTTCGCAGGTGATAACTGTCAAACTACATCTGCTCACATCCGGTATAAAACATTATACAGACTTAAGCTAATAATCGCGAAAGAAGCTTTTTTTTTGTTCACAATATCCACAAAACACAGTTGAGGACGTGGAATTTATAGTTACAATTCTCCTGTGGACATGGGGACAGTTCTTATAAACCGCTGCACAATACGACATTTTGATATATATCCTATATGTCACATTATAATAATAGTTCTAACGAACAAAGCAGGATCTCAGAAGCTGTCTGTGGCATACAGTAATCGTTTCAATATAGTCACTATCTTCTGCTTTGCGAAACTAAAGAATGGTTTCTTCGTAAGCACTTAACGGGAGTAATAATTTATTTACATGTACAAGCGTAATGTCATAAAGGAAAATTCAGTTTTCATATACAATAACTGTACGTGTACAGATTCTAAGATCTAGCTCTGTTAACACAGGATTAGGGGATTGGGCTGATTTTGATACAACTCCACCATCTCATTCCATAAGTTGTATCTACTGTAAATATATCACGCGCGAGAACTGTGGAGTGACTCCTGTACTACACCAGTACCGGATGGCATTTCTACCAATCATACGAGACAGAAGTCAGTCCAATCTAAATGAGTACAACATAAATTACTAACTACAGATACGAATTGTTATGAAAATTGAGGGATCACAACTTGTTTAAAATATAGTCATTGCAGGGATGCTTCCGAATTTGAAAACAAGAATGGGAAGGAACACGATTTCCACAAATGAATATAGAAGGAAAAGAAATCTATGCACGTAAATGTGTTACATATTGATGAGCATTTGGACTCTCATTTATATAGAGAGAAAGAGTTGTTATATAAACTCTTCAAATATACTGCTTTTAATCCAAAGTAACATGCAATCTAACTACATATTGATACTTATTGCTTTTTCTGAAAAAGCAAAAGCAAATTATTACTTAATTTGGTTAGCAGTCGCATGAAACATATCAGGATATCAGTTCATGAGTAATATGAAAGCGAAGTTTTGCAACGGGTTTGAGTTCTACTTGTGCAGTTTCGTTTGGTAAAAGTTGCAACCCGGTACTGGAGTAGTAACAAGTAGAATCAATTTGGTTGCAAAACTTGGCTTCACATGTATTGTATGAAAAGTTAGTTGGGATTTTCCCATTCAGTCATTAGCACAACGACTGTAGGTGAGTTCAGAAGGTTGTTTCAGTTAAAAACTCTCACAGCAGGAGGTTCTGTCACAACCCCTTGACACAGAAAGTGCAGCTTTTAAGTTATTCGTAAGCATCATTCTTATACAACGTGGCTTTATCTATCCATAAATCTAATACTGTAAGTTATTTTTCTATTGTTCATTATTAATCGTAAGTTGAAGTCTTACTTCGGACAGAAATAGAGATTTCTGATAGTCTGAACTCATCCTACTTTGATCAGGGTAATAATAATTCAGATTTATACATGGTCTCAAAAAATTGCAGATTATTTTTAAAGATCGTTTTTTTGGAAGTTTCTTAAAAGCACATATACGTTAAATGAACTACAAACTACTAATCCATATTAAGTTCAATAAAAGCACTGAATTTAAACTGCTCAGGTTCTGTAATTAAAAGCAGAAAAAGCGGCATATGTAACGAATTATTTTACAAAATTAGCTTGTATACAAAGAACCGATTTTGGAAATAAGCACATTGTACATTATGCAGAATTCAAATTTGAAAATATTTTGATAAGATTTATATAAATTGTTGTTAGCCAAAGTTGTCTAGAAAATTTGCATATTTAGCATGATAAATACATTATATAATACTCATCTATGATTATATAACTAAGCATTTGGATACGAAATAGTTAAAAAAAATTATACTAATTAGAATTCTTTTCCATAATTATACAATTTTTGCTGAAAAATGCGTGTAATAATAAGTCAAGAGAATATTCGTTAATGAATTATATATATATATATATATAAATTAAACAAGGGCGAAGATAAGCAAAAAAATAATAATAATTCATATCTTTTTAGCTATATTACTACAGATACTAAGTGAGATGCATATTTTAATGGTAATTAAAAAGATAAAATGAATGGTAATTGCAATTATAACCTTTTTAATTGCCTTTTTTTTAATAAGTGTGGGCTATTTTAAATGATTCTTTTTTAAAAAAATACTTATTTAGTTGGATCTACTTTTCAAATATTTTTATATTTAAATAAAAACATACAAATTTAGAGAGAAAGTCGTAAATTACAAGAACGTGTACATTTCCTGTGTCAAGGTATTCAGACTATAGCAAAGTATCTGAGCTTCTTTATCTTAATTGCGTATATTTTTATGGTAGTCACACATTTCTTAGTTCATAAGTAGTCGAGTCATGAAATTTACCTAACTATACTCAAAGCTGACATAAATATAGATTATAAGATTGTATACATACCTCCAGTGTTTTTTATTATAATTGTATTTCATTATGAAAGAAAAAAAAAACTAATTTTCTAAAAATTTCACAAAAATTAAAAAGACCACTGAAAAAGAACAACAAATAAAGATATTTTTGATACTTTTGTTCAGACGTAGTGTTAAGAATGTTTGAATTTTTAGTTTTGATTTAAATTTTAATTATGTGGGTGTACGTTTGTATTTGATTTGCATTACGCGATTATTTACGCTTAAGAATACATCAGGTCAATTCATGTAAATCAATTGTGATAAGGATAAAATAAGCTCATAGCAAATTAGTGTCTGTGTATTTTACGTACATCAATATGTATGGCACTTTAATTAGAGGCATAAGTCTTTCATCTAATTATTCTTTGTCAGTGGCCAACAGTGTCAGAAAATGGCATTAAATCTCGATTACATGACTAATATTTCTTTTTGACTGTTTTTAGACATAGATATAGATATATAGTAGACTTGAAGCTACCATAAGGTATCTGTTTGTCACAGAATGGATCGGTTTTGTTGTAATTGATATTAGTGGTTGAAAACATGTATATATGAAGTAATTTTAAAACTTTTTCTCCTCACAATTAAATATTGTTTCGCACCGATCTATTGGATGATTATTTAAAAGCTACCTAAGACCTTAGAAGGGATTTTAGATATGTTTATCTTGTAACCGAGATTTTATCATGCAAAAAAAAAAGTAAGTTCACCTTTGAAAAAAACGTTGGCGCTTTGGTAGTGATGAGAATAGTCACTAAAATATTTTGATAAAACGATTTGTATGAACTTTGTAGGTATTATATATTGCGTTGATTGGTAAAACTTGACTTTTAGTTAGTATTACCAACATACTTCTAGAGCACGGCTAACAACTTTAGATAAATATGAGGACTCTAAACCTAATAAAACTGTATATCAGATTCGTTCTACGGCTGCTTCGCTTTCACCACATGCGCATGAGAGTATCAAAGAGCTTAATTATAGCTGAGTGCTAAAATTATGGTTAGATAATTTGTATGACTGGAGGCAAAGTTATCTGATTTTTCTATTATTATTTTCACCGGGTACTGATTCTGAGAAAAGTGAAGTCAAAATGTATTCTTGAAGTACTTCGAGTAACTAAAACAGAATTATAAAATGTGAAATGTTAGAAAAGTGTGTCGTCGCGTAGTCACATTTACATTCTTGATAAACACATGTATTTTAAGTGCAGTACTTTTGTTATAAAAGTGTACACTGAAACAAAAGCTCAAATATGCGTTTCGATTTATTCATTGGGATGATGATGGTCAGAAAGCCTTCCAGTCATTTGACTTTTCATGAATAAAATGCGCGTTTTTTTGGGTTTTTTTTAACTTCTGAACGTGATTAGTTACAACTCTATACGAAGGAACGTTAGGGAATTCAGATGAACGATTTGTGACAAATTTACAAAAACCACTCAGTCATTCTACTGTTTTCTAAAAATCTCAAATCTACGCATTCGTCCAGCAGAGACGAAACTCTCTCTACGCAAAACAGAGACTATACACATTAAGATAGGGAGCGCGTCGCAACAATGACAAAATTGGCACTCGTTTTGATATTTCTACAACAGTCACCATCTCTGCGCTCTGGAAATTTCTAGAACAATAGAATGATTTCTCTCAGTGGCACCATTTACACACTTTAGAACGGATTCGGTTGGACACAATTTCTTTCGATTTTTTTCTCTACTTCAGAATTCTTTGAAATGTATCACGTTAATTTTATTTTTAAAATGTAGTATATCACAATATAGGTTCTTAAGTATTAAAATTTACGGGGTCGGGAAATCACCCCAAAATACGATTCAATTTAATTCCTAAGATAAAAGACAAGTTAGCCATATACTCAACGTTCCTCAGAGATCCCTAAAGTGTTTAATTTTTCTTTTTCTTTCTTTTCAAAAGGTAGGAGAGGTCTGAAAACTGTCAATGAGATGAATCAGGTGCTCTTTTTTAAACTTGTATCATTGAGTAGATACTTGTAAGTATAATATGACTTTTACTCCAGTTCTGAATGTTCATCGAAATCAGTTTGATTTTATTTTCGTCTAGAAATAGTAAGCAAGCTGAATGGCAAAGGGTTTTGAAATTTAACTTATAAGATAAGATAATAAGAAATCAAAAATTTAGTGATATTTCTTATTTTGGGTTTTTAAGACTTGAGAGATTATCAATGTGATATTTAATTGAATTAATAATTTAGTTAAATACTTACATTATATCATATCGTAGTATATTTTCAGCTAAACTCATATTAGTCTGAAACTCATTTCCACGGAAATGACACAGCCACTAATTATTGATTTTTCTAAGAGCGAACGGCTTTCTTATACTGTTTTTGTAATCATATGTATATAATATCTTTATTTTTAACTAGCTTGATGAACTTCTGTTTAAATGAAATAATGATAATAAAGCTTTTTGTATTTTCGTTAGATCAATATGTTAATGGAACTATGAAATATATTTTGTATAAAATTGATAAAGCTGCTTTAATTTAAAAGTTAATTTCTTGCAGTTTCTTATACCTAAACGTAGTAAATAAATTGGCGCTGAAATTTGTTTGCGCAGTAAGTCAATTGTTAGAAAAATGCAAAAATAGAAAAAAAGAAATTAAATGTCTCCGATGTAAGATTTTTTTGGAAATAAATTTCCTGAAATGCTCTCGATTTCGTTAAATAGTTTCGAAAATTTTAAGGCTTACTGTTTCTTTTAACGATTTTTGTTTTCTGTTTTCCAGGCAGAAAACAAATCAGGTCAATCATTGAAAAGGAAACCTTCTTTGTGAATAAAGTAAATTGTTTAGAAAGTAAAATATTTTTGAGAGACACACAGTAACTATTTAGAATGGAAATTAATTTCTTTTAGACGTATACTTTAATGAAAATAATTTCAAGAATTAAATAGAAATGGAAATGAAATATTACTGGAGTGCATATTTTCCTTCATGATTTGAAATTGAATTACTTTAAGAATTTTTTAATTCTTTCCTGGCATTAATTTCATCCATAAAAGGTCATCCTCTAATTTAACAATCTGATTGTCTCTTGAAATAAGCAAACTTTATAATTGTTTTATTTTCATATTAGAAGGAATAATTTAAAGTTTATGTGGAGGATTCAATGCATCAATCATTTATCTCTGATTTTTTTTCAGTTTTAAAAGTTTTTAGATTTTTATAAAAGTAATTAATATTTACTTATATTACACGCATTTTATGAAAAAAAAATGGAAATACCTGTGTAATCTGACTTTTATAGGAAAAATAATCAATATTTGGTACTTTTAGTTTTTATCTGGGTATCACTATGAGTACCAATGTAAGGTTGGGTCGTGAAATTGCGTTCAAATGATTCCGTTCGTAACTGTAGCTATTGGTTTTTCATTTATGATTACAAATCTATTTGATGACTTTTTCAAGACTTGATAAGCATCTTTGTAATTGCGATTACAGTTCAAGTCCACACCATTCTGAGTCAAGACAATATAGTTGTTAAAGTATATCTGGCATCTCTTAATCTGTAGTATCTATATAGTTGTCAGATTTTCAGTTTGTGTTTCTTTTTTCTTTTTTTTTGAGGTTTATCTACAGGAGAGTACCTCACTTGATCCTTCATATGAAAAACCCACCATAGTTATATAAAGTTCTTGTTTCATGCGTTGAAATCATAAGCAACGATTTATAAACGAAAACGTCAAATAGTTAAGCTGGAGTACAGGTATTTTGTGTATGAAACTATTTACGTTTTCATAAAATAATGTACTCCAGCCATAATCAAATTCTCCAATCAGTTCAAAAAGAAACAAATCTATCAATGCGTTCGGAATTCAGAAAGTTTTTATATCAGCACATGACTTAAAGTTTCTTCAGCATTTTTCCGCACAATCGAAATGTTCTTAGCTTTAAATACTTCGGTAGGCTGTAATATAATTCGTATTCTATTGGATTCTTGAATGTTTGGGATATATGTATGTATTTATATAATAGAAGGTTAAACGAGTGGGGTTTTTCACGTGAATTCAAGTTTTATGTCAATTGTTAGACGCATCTATGAACTTGATTTCCATCTTTGGGCCATTCTGATCTACAGAAGTTCTAATTATCTTGTTTGGTTTTTTTTTGTTTCATATCTGGATGATGGGAGTCTTGTTGCAGACTACTCCTCCTTGTCCTCTCTGAAGAGGTAGGTGGTCCAGTAGACCAGATTGAAGAGTGCGAACATGAGAGGAAAGAAAATACGCGAGATGACATCAATGCGCTTGGAGCGTGAAGGGAACCTGTTCATCCACCGTCTGCACAGATTCACCTTCGGGCTCTTCATGTGCACTTCGCACTGGCGCATCTTCTCGGCGTGTAGATCACCGTGATGGTGCACCAAGGGCTTCTGAAAAAAAGAGCACTTTAGCTTGTTAGTGGATATGAACACTATCTATGTATACCATGAGACATACTCAGAAAATACAAAAATTCTGTTTCTGAATTTTTATATCAGAATTACCAAGCCCGTATCCATGTTTGTCTTTTAAGGTATCCGACTACCCTAAAATTGTGAATTTTGTCGAAAACTGACAGAATTTTTTGAAGTTATACTTCTTTTGGGGCGTTAGAGAAATAGGATGAGGGTAAATTTTTTTAATGCACACGCACCCCATCACGGATGTGACGCACACCGTCACGGATGCGAAAATCCTTCGTCTAAAAATATACAGAACGGGACAGATCATTTCCACCTTCAAAATCCTCAAAAAAAATTTTTTTTCTTCACTTAACCCGCGATCACTCGAGCGGGGTGTTCTGTACACCCCAACAACAAGAAAATCCTCCCAGGATTCTAAAAAAAATGCGCAGAACCACGATTTTTTCTGTAGCTGCACATTTTAGGTCATTGAACCTTCAGGCCTGATGCAATCCCTCTTTCTCGAACGATTGGAATGTAATGACCTTCAAAAGTTTATCTGGGGGACTGAGAACTCCCGCGAGAAGTTGAGCATTTGTATAAAGTCTGCTCTGAGTGTTTGAAAAATGATTAAAATATTACTTTTCTACTTTCTACAATCATTATATCTCTCTCATTAAGTATATTTATTAACTGGTATATGCGTTTTATATACTGGTTTATGAAAAAATATGAAATTATGTGTTTTAAAATGTGAAAAATTTTTATCTTTAGTTTAAATTAATGCTGGTCTCATTTGTATGCAATAAATTTAATAATTTTATTTGTATAGTACAAAAAACATCTTGTACTTTATAAATATGTATCATAATGACTTAATTTTATTTTCATAATTAAATGCATGTGTTAAAAGTTTGGGGTGTTCTCTACACCACGCGAGTAACGATGGTAGCAAAAACAGGCGCGAGTGACCGCGGGTTAAGAATAAGAAGACTCCTGGGTTTGAACTGGGACCACTCGATCTGCAGTCGAATGCTCTACCACTGAGCTATCCAATCGCGTCAGCGAACCTTTGCTTTGCGTTCCGTAGGAACTGATATGAAAATGCTTTTATTAGAAATATGCAGAATGGGACAGATCATTCCCGCCTTCGAATTTCTCAAGAAAATATTTCTCTTCACTTCCCTGAAGAAGGAAGCATCCGGGTTTGAAGCGAGGACCTCCCGATCTGCAGTCAAATGCTCTACCACTGAGCAGCTACACCCCCGCGTCAGCGATCTTTTGCTTTGCGTTCCATAGGAACGGATACGAAAATGCTTTGTCTAGAAATATGCAGAACGGGATAGATCATTCCCGTCTTCGACCCCCTCCCCATATTATTGGTCCTATTGTTCCATTGCAGGGGTGTTTAAATCGTGAATATCTCAGGTTTGGCTGGTCCGATTGACTGAAGGTTAGTATCGTTCAACTGCCTTTCGTCCTTCGCCCAGCTTGCCCTGCTAAAGAATTTTAGAAAGATTTTAATCTTGTTACGCCAAAGAAGTAAAACTCTTCTTACGTGCGTACATAAGTACACACACACACACTTTTTTTTATGATTTTATTTCATAGGCCATCTTATTAGCTTATTGTTTTCCTTTCACTAAAAAAAAAACTACAAGTGCTTTAGTAAAAGCCATTGCTAAAAGTAATTCGGATGCCAATACTGTTAGCAAGCTGTCATACTTTAAAACGCGTTTTACTCGAAATGTATTTTTTTGAAAGTTCTCAAACGGGGACAGCGATTGTTCAAAAAATTTTGAAAATAATTAACTGAAATTTTTTGTGTATGTTCTATATAATAGTAAAAGTGTTTTAAACTTCAGATTTATCAATCACTGTTTTATTACAAAATTTACAATCCCTTATGTTAATATAATCACTGTTTTTTTAAGCAATTTCATGTAATAACTAAGATAAAGTGCTCTAGTTTTTGTGAAAATTAAAATATCTCTTATCCTGAAGGTTATTTCAAAAATGAATAACATAATAACACATCAGAATTGAAAAATTGAAAATTTGTTGATAAACTTTTGGTACAGAATGGACCGCGTTTATGCTATTTTTTGTCAAATTTTCCCCATTTTTTCCCCATTTTGGTAATAATAATTTATTTTTATTTTCTTAATTTTTATGTAATTTTCTTAAAAACTAACAAACCAAACAAAACCCCCCCCCCCAAAAAAAATCTCCATATCTACATTTTTTTAAAAAAAAGTTGCCGCAATTAGTCAGATACCTTAACTGCCAAGTTTAGCTAAATTCAGGTTACAGGCCAGGATGGTGCAATGATAGAGTACATCCAGCTTTTTATTACACTGTAGATACGTTCCTTAGAAAACCGTGCAAAAAAATTGTGTAAAAAAATACATGACATATGGTAAATTTGAGGATATGTTCCACAATTTTAAAAAATCATGCAAGATGAAAAATCTCTAAATATTTTCCCAAAAATCCGTACTAAAAAAGTAACAATAAAATCCATGTTAGATACTTATAAAACAAAAACCTATTCATTTTTTTCGCAAAAAAAAAAAGTAAAAAGTGTACAATGAAAATTTAATATGTAAGTACATATATGATATAAAAATTCAAATTGAAATTAGGAGAGTAAAATTACTGACTAACAACTATTTATTTCTACTTGATAACAAGCGTGCACATTTATTAAGAACTGGATCCAAAATACTATTATCAGTAGAAGTGTCACATACGTCTAGCGCAACTATTGGTTTTTATTCGTTCTTTATTAACAATCTTAGTATTTTTTTTATACGAAGTTTTTCATTAATGACTGTTCTTTTGGTTTCTCAAGATGTCTGTGTAATACATGAAATTCTGATACGCGAAACTTATGTTTACGTTAAAATTTTAATGCACTCTCTATGTCAGAATCATGGGTAAGAAAAGGTTATAATATGTTAAAGTTTAAGGTTTGTGAATCATTTGATTGAGATAAAATAGTAACTGTGAATTTACTATTTAGAACTTTTTGTCAATATATACTTACGATGATTTTTTTAGATAAACATTTGAGAGTGGTTATTTCCCATTCCGATGAATGATATTTCTAATTGGCATCGTTAGTAAAATTCATTTAATTTCATTTAAGTCTATGCAAATGAAAAATAGCAGAAATTTGCCCAATTTAAATTAAAATAAGTTAAGACTAATTTTAAAAAATTAAAATAGTAATATTAATAGTTAATATGAAAAAACCACAAAATAAGTTAAATTCTGAAAGTTTTTGGAAATTCAACTTTTTTAAATAAAATAGTCTATCATTCGGAATATATATTCGATTTATTCAAATTGAATGTTTTCTTATCTTTTTATATCTAGAGCTACATTTAATGTGAAAATAATTTTGAATCAAAATTAATTTCCATATTTTTGAAAATAAGGAAAAAAAAAGTGTAAAAAAAATATACATTTTAGTTTAAGTTTAGTGCTTTTTACTGAGTGAATAAAAAAAAGGTTAAGCTTTATAAGTAATTAAGCTCAAGTAGTTTAACAATTTCAAAATAAAATAGAAAAAATAAAATACATTAAATAACATTTAATTCTAAAAATTATGTATTTAAAACAAATGTAATTTTACCCGTGTAGTTTGTATTAAGAATTAATGAACATGATCTCTAAATTTCTTACTGTACAGACAACTTATTCCAAAAAGAATTTATGTAGACGTGTGAAGATCATAAAATGTTTTTGGAAGTCTTTTTAGCCTATGATATCCGGAAAGTATCTTGTGGAAAGCTTCTCTCCGTTCTGTTCTGATAAGTAATAGCCCATGGAAATAAAAAGAGCGCAGACTTTATTGAAACATCTCATAAGGACTGATATTGAGCCACCAAGCAATAAACTTAATGCTGATGCGACTACTGAATAGCCATTCAAGAGAGAATGGATAACTCTTACGCGTCCACTCATGGTGGAAGGGAGATATTCACTGAAGCTTATAACGTAAAAATCATTGATTTTTGCAAAGGCTAGAGGTTTTTGATTAATACATATGAAACTGAGTTTTTTAGTGTCTTCGCAATACCCAATCGTGACATCTTAATTTAATTCTTATCATTTTGATGGATTGCTCTGTCTGATTAGTTTTATTAAACCGAGAAGAGAGCTGCAGCAAAGCATAACAGAAGAAATTGAACAGTCCAGTTAATTGGCAAGGGTTTCTGAGAGACAGATAGACAGATTTTGTCAACAAAAGAAGAAAATTTATTTTTGGAGATATAACTGTTATTGAGGGGTATGGTGTATATACGTTTAAAATAGTTAGAAATTTTTTTAAAATAATAAAAAAAAAAATGCTTTCTATTATGAGAAAAAAAGTGTGAGCTTTTCGTATGAGTGTTTTAAGTAAATTAAAAACAGCATGCATATATTTCTTTAAAATAAATATAAATTATTATTTGAGACCTTGAAAACAATAAATTCTGTGAAAAAATGATTTAAGTAGAAATTTTTAGGTGCACTACTATATTTAGAAAATTTCTAAATGTTTTAAAGCATGACACATTTTTATTCATCAATTTCATTATTTTTTCTTTCGAAAACTTTTAGTTAGACAAATATTTTAAATGGGGATCTTTCTAAGGAAATTATTGATATAGATTTTTCCAAAGAACAGACCTTTTCTTCACACAAGATCTTTTTTAAATAAATAATATTATTTTATATCTCTTGGGGACATCGATTAAAATTTATAGACAGTGAAACTGTTTCTTAGGAAGGGAACAAAGCATAGTTAACTAAATTCTAAATAAAAAAAAAAAAAAGACTAATATACAATTTTAAAGATGTTCAATATTATAAATATAAATGATACATATATATAAATATATTTCTAAGTGGATAACTTGTAAATTATATTTAGTTTTATTTATTTACGCATTCAAGTGCTTTATAACTTTTTTATCCATTAAGTAATTGATTTTACAGAAAGGTTGATAGATATAGTTGATATTTTATTACATTTTTTAGGTCATTTTTAAAACTTTAATATATTTCTTAGCAATAAAAAATAGACTGAATACCATCGTGGATTAAAAGAGCTGGAAAATAAATTCTATAAATTTTCAAAGTGAATTTCAAAAACTACTATTAAAAATGTATTCCTAGACCCGGAATAAAAGAGCATGAACACAAAGTAGGAGGAATGGTACATTCAGCATTTAAAAAAACATTTTAAAAAGTTTTTTTGACCATAAAAATTCTAAATAATTATTGTAAAATTGAAGTAACGATAAACTATCTCTAAAGTTAACTCTGAAAAAACTTTAATTGAAAATAACTGAACAAATTAGAAATAAATTGATCAAAGTTTTTCCTGTGCTTTTCTCTCTGTTCGGTAAGTAAGAAATTCTTAGAAGAAAAACAGATTAATGATATCTCTTAGACGTGATAAAAAACGGATAATCTCTGCTCATTCGATCATTTAGTTTCTCTTAAAGAGACTAAGTGTTTAAAAGTGTTATAATTACCATAGCAAAAGTGGTAGCTCCATCTTCAAGATGGTCAGCTTCAAGCGCGGCATGTTCCAGTTCCCATTGCTTCTTCTGTTGTTCTTTGGCACTCTTCTTATGTGCGTCACTTCGAGAAGCATAGTTGACGAGCGCAAACTCGAGTAGTGCCCCAAACACGAAGGTTAGGCAGACCCCTGTCCACACGTCAATGGCTTTGGTGTAAGAGACCGGTGGGAGGGATGCATTGATACCAGACGTTTGAGTCGCCATGGTCAGCAGCGTGGTCACGCCAAGTGACACACGAGCGGGAACAGCATTCTGGTCCAGCCAGAACGACACCCAAGATACAATGACTAACATACAACATGGTATGTAGATTTGGATTAGGTAGTAACTGAATTCTCGTTTAAAGAGAAGATCCACTTTCAGACAGCTGTATTCTCCTGCAAAAGACATGTACTAGCGTTGGTTAGATACACTCAGTACACTTCAACAAGTTTTTCATCAATGAACATTGATTTTTGATTATATAAAAGTATAAAGAGACATCAGACTCATTTGTATACACTGCTCAAAAAAGGAAGAAACAGAAAAAAAGCTTAACATCCCTTCTTGAAATTATCAAAAATCTTCTCATTGAATATATATGATATATGATATAGTTTTTGTCTACGGAACTTATTTTTTTACAGTAGAGTATTATATTGGTTACCTAAAAGAGTAATATCACAGAGTGTTTGATAAACTTATTTAATTTAAAAAGAGTATGTAATTTAAGTTTTACAATAATTAAGTTAAACATTTAAAATTGCTTTACAGAAAACACTTCAGAATTCTTTAGAGAAAATTAAAATTTCACGCATAGCAAAGAAAGAATGTGCAACACAAAATTAAAAAAAGTTTAGTAATAATTTTTCCATTTTATAATCATGCAAAATATAATATATAGTTCAGAACATAATATATATATATTGTACACAAAAGTGTACAATTAACAAAACATTATTTAAATATCTTTATAAATATATATAATAACTTTTCATATAACATCAATGTTGCTTTAATTATTACTTACTTATTACATCATGTTTCAATTTTAGTTATAAAAATTAATGAATTCAAAATGATTTTACGCATGAAATACTCAAAAACAAAGAAAAAATCACTCTTAGCTTACCATACGTCATTATGCAATAAAACCCGCGCGTTGACGACTTAGACTATAAAATCAATTATCTTTCAAATAACGTAAAACTTACCTTAAATTTAAATACATTTAAATCATTTTTATCTTCGAAAATTTACATTCTCTGGAATCAGATTCAGGGAACTGGCATAATGATCGTCTTACGAATGGCTCTGCAAATTCAAAGGAACATATTAACATTACTAAACACTAGTTCAACAACTCACCTGTATTTGTCCGACTAGTACAATAGTCGGTGAAGAAACGTTCCAATGTAAATCGAGGAAGGTGAAGATTCTTAGTCACTTGGACCGGGTCACCTTCTTTCCAAAGAAAAACTAAATCTTCGGTAGTATAACCGTCTAAAATAAAAAGAAAGAGATACAGTAAAACTTCATAAGTCGAATTCCAAATCTCCTATTTCTCAATATAAATAAATATTTTTTTTTTTCAGTTGAACTCTGATAACTCGTTATTCAATTTAAACAAT
This sequence comes from Trichonephila inaurata madagascariensis, assembly GCA_019973955.1. Classification (NCBI taxonomy): domain Eukaryota; kingdom Metazoa; phylum Arthropoda; class Arachnida; order Araneae; family Nephilidae; genus Trichonephila; species Trichonephila inaurata. The sequence goes on from BMAV01007737.1 coordinate 308,038, forward strand.
GATTTTTGCTTATTGTTTTAAAAATTGCCCTGTACTGCAAAAATATCCTTGTATGTGTAAAAATTTTGAATAAAAGAAAAATGGTGATTTTAAACAAGTTCACACTGTGTCTGATTCGACTTATCAGAGTTTTACTGTACTTCTGAAGCAGCATGTAGCTTTTAAAAAAATCAAGCTGTTTAACTTACCTTAAAATGCAACCATTGACTGACACTAAATTGTTTCATATAAAAATGTACAATCGTGTAAAAATAACCTAGGCTTTCTAATGGATTACTGATATTCAAGACTTAACTTTGCCTATAGGTTTTGAGATATTTAAATTACATTCTCTCTCTGTTGTTCATATGATTCATGTCCAGCATTACAATTGATTACTTACTTAAAACAAGAATAAAAATTGTACGCATATTAAAACATTTTTTTTTTGAAAAAATATTAGCAAGTTTCATAACCTACAAAAGTAACAATCATTCATATATAGTATTAACTATACTAAAACAAACTTTATAATATTTATCTCTTGAAAAGTGCATATAAAATTATGTGAAACTCTTGCTCTCAATACATTTACATGTTTTACATTGAAAAATAAGATTGATAGTTAATGAATAAAAATTAAGAATTGGAAAAAATATTTATTGTGTATAATTTAAGACAAACTAATTTAAATGCAAATGATTATTTCGATGGTTATTTTTAAGACAGGGATGGGTAACGTGCTTTGGCTATATTGTGAGGGCCACATGATTGCATTCACTATAAAAATAATAAGCATAAGTTAAATAAAATAGTGGCGGTTATATTCAATTTATTTACTGCACTAATTTCATATAATCTATAACAGCAAACCCATTTAATTTTAGAATCAGTTTAATGAGACAAATGTACCCTCTATCATACTTTTCTACATATTTTTTAAATCAGGAGTGAGATCGCTTGTTTAAATTCTCATCACAGCCTGGAAGCTCTTGTCAGCCAATTTGTATCTATATCTCCTTAGAAGAAACTCTTTAACAAGAGTCATGTTCTTTTTCTCCATAGAACAAAACTTTGCTCACAAACATATGTCAACCCAAATATATAGAGAACAAGTTCCCCGCAAATTTCTTGGTACAGAGAAATTTTTCAGCTGTCAAAGATTTGTAAAAAGCAATGTCGCAGCACTAAATATTTTATTCAATCTGTGATCTGACTTCAAGTCAATAAGTTCAAGCTGTAACTCTTCTGATACTATATCAATATCGGCAGTAATGGGATAACAGAGCAAATTGAATTTAGACTCAATTTTCTTAAAATGATGAAATCTCCTTGTAAACTCGTCTTCCAAACTCTGCAGGTGATCTCTTAATAGAAACACTTTCTGGTATTTTGTTTCCCTAATAGTGAAAAATAAAAGACGAATCTTTGTTTGCGCACTAGAAAGAAATCTCGGTTCAAAGTGGATTTCCCGACTGTCTTGGATGTCCGAATAAAAACTCTTTGAGGAGAGCTAGTTGCCCACCCCTGTTTTAAGATAAATTTCCTTTCCGGTGTTTTTCTGAGCTAATATCTTTTGCTCATCATTAGTTAATGAGTAAATGGTAATTATATAGTACTCCTATGGTTTATTAGTTAGAACTTTTAAATGGTTATTTTTATTTATATAAATATTTATAGTTTAATAAACTAAAATTTAATACTAAGTGAGAAAGTTGTATAACCTACAGGGCCAAAGAAGAAAGAAATTGGTTTCCACAAGAAACATAACAATTAAAGACACAGAAGCAGTCTTTGGATTAAAGTGGAGACCTATTATGATTTTTAAAGCTATCACTAAATTAGGCCAGTGAATTAGGGTTAAGCTGTCTTATGGTACCCCCTTCCCCGTACAGCAGAGATTTTCGACATAATAGAAAAAAACATAGCCATGTTGAAAAGTCAGGCCTATTTCCAACACACGTGAATGAAAAACCAGACAGTAAAATAAAATGAAAGTATGAGTAAAGAACGATAAGGTTTCTCTCACAGAGAAAAATATTAAGAAAAGAATTTATGGGAAATATATATATATATCTTTACCAAACCTTCCTAAGACATGTAAAGTAAAATTTTATGAAAATATAAGGAAATGAAAAGGTTCCGAATTGTTTGCCTTGTTAAGAACGTTACGATGGCGACACGTTTCTTAAATTTCAGTTTGAAGATTAAAAAAAAAAGTATAATTTATGGAGATACTAATTTATAGAATCACATTTCCGTTATAAAAATTATACAAATGATAAAAAAAAATACATTAAAAATAATAATACAAAAATATAAACTTTCAGCAGTTTATTGAACAAATCTCTATCCATTTTATCCATACGATTTCACCATCCGTAATTTCAAAACTGCAGAAACATCAAATCAAACAAAGGAAAGAATTGCACTGTATTGTCTATTGAGGTACACAAACGCTCTCTCCAAACACGTAAGAAAAACACAAATACTCGCCTCGTGAAGTTGAAAAAAAAGCATCTCCAAATACTGAGAAAGGGAGAAAAAGATTCCCTATAACGATCTAAGGCAACGGTGACAAAACAGAGGGGAAGTGGTACTAAACGCCTGGTAGAAAAGGGAGAAGAAATCAGTGAAGTTAAATAAAAAACTTCCCTCAGAAGAACAACTGAGGATCTCATAGGTCTTAACCAGGTTCGATTTTTACACTAAGGCGTCGCATTTGGGCTTTGAGTCTGGAATTCGATTTCCAATATTCTTTTCTCTTGGACACTACCCTACCTCTCTAGAAGGAAAATGCCACGAATCGAATCATAATCATCGTTGTTGAATCGAGGCTGGGAATGGTAATTACGACCTTCTACGTTTAATAAATAAATTCGAATATAATTTTAAGCTGCCGGAGTGGCTAAAGAAGAAAAAAATCGATACGCTAAAGTAATTTTGTTCTTGAAAATTCACCTTTTTTTTTTTTTTTAATGCTTGCTTCAGGTGTAGCTCAACCTTCTGAAAGGTCATTCGATAAATATTAACGATGCGCCTTTCGATTCTTTATCATTTGTTTCAAATAGCAGAGCATATTTATAATGTGTTGAAGTTGTTTGATAGTTGCAGCAACTTCAAATGCGAGAAAGAATTTCTGAAATAATCGATTGAAATCTGAAATTCCAAAAAGAGGAGATTCATATTTTAATATTAAACACACACACAGAGTTGTTTTTAAATTCCAGAATTTTTTAAAAGGTGAATTTATCTTGGGAATGATGAAATGGAGGATAGTTGTGCCTTTATTTGGAATTTATTAAAAATTTGAATATTAATTTTATAGATAAATATTCCCGCTAATGAGAGACATTTATAATTGAAAAGATGTTTCATAAAAGAGAGAAAAATGTGAGATGTGAGATACTTGAAGTCAAAAATTTCGACATAAAAACGAGCACGAATGAGAAACAGAGAAAAGAAAAATATCGTGAAAAAAAGAAAACAATAAAGAAAGAAAGACATTAAAAGAAAAGCATGAATCATGCACAAAATATTTTCAAAAAATTTCTTCTTACAAAAACAACGTTCTAGGAAAGGATTTTGTTTTCATATAGAAGATTAACACCATGCTGTAAAATTACCACCGATTTTTCCTTAAAATTGTCTTTTTTATTGTCCTAATAATATTACCAAGTGTCAACACAAAAGGCAGGAACCAATTAAAATTTTTATTTCTTTAAATGTAAACTTTCCTGATTTAAATTTTAGCTAATTAATTTTTATTCTTCTTTTATATCCTTAATAAGTTAGTTTTAAAGTATGCATGTATAAGTGTATGCATATATAAACAAGGAAAGATTCCTTATGAATATTTTATAAAGAAATATTAATATATAGAAATATATAATTATTAATAGAATATATATATATATATATATATATATATATTATTAATTATTAATAGAATAAATATATATTATTAATAGAATTATATAATATTATATATAGAAATATATAATATTAATATAGGAGCTAATTATATATTATATTGCTCTTATAGAAAAAGCTTTCAATGTATTTGAGGTTTTGTTAAATTATTAAATGATAATTCATAGATAACAATCGTTGATAACTTAAGTCATAGACAGAGAAATGGAGATAATATGAAACGTGTTGGGAACTCATTCTCTTTTCAGACATTTCGATATTCGAAAGAGCAATGAAGCTTCCAAGATTTAATCTCTAGATTTATTGCTCTAGTTATGTGATTAACGATGCTATAAATTTAGATTCATTCATTTCACATGGCAAACGTGTGTAATAATTGCTAAATTGTGCATGATAAGGTCTCAGTTTTGATATACTTAATAGTTTTCCAACATTAAAATAAGGCTCGCAACATAATTCATGTTACTAGAATAAAATAGTTAATTGCTAAACCTTAGATAGTCTCATGAAAATTTTATTTTTTGGAGCTTATCAGTTGATTGAGGAAATCCTTTAGATAATGTTTTATTATGTATAAAGGTATATATTATATATCTGTTTCTTGTATGATCTGTAATACAATAAGTGAGGAAAATTTCAATTTATGATGATTGAATTGCTCAAAATTCATTATAAAATGATATGAAGAAATCTTAATGTTAACTGAGTATTGAAGTTTGAAATTTTTAACACTGATGACTAACAGCTTTTCTTGTTATGAATATTTAAACTTATCTTAAAACACTAATGATGTTTACGGAGAATATAATAATACACTAGAAATATCCAATGCGAGACTCTTAAATGGAACCATTACGGAGAATTATCTTAAATTATTTTGAGATTTTCTTACCAATTATTAATTAGAAATAAGTTAAGTTGATTCGGAAGTAATAATATTTATTATCATTTTTTGAAAATTTCTGTTTTCTGATATACGCATTCTAGTCTGGTTCTAACCTCAAATATTTTTTTTTCTTCGTATTTTAATTCTGTTTATATATTTCAAGCATTAAGTCCCTACTTGTTTTGTTTTAATATAGCGAAAGTAATGTGAATAAAATAAATATTGACATGAAGACTCCTGATTTTTAAAGCATAATCAAGCTTTAAAAAGAATTTACAGAAAAGTGAGTCATTAATGTCATTAAATAAAGTTCGTTTAACAGTAATTTCCAATTACTTTGCCAGAATGTTTTGCGAAACAATTTCCCTCTACAAATACTTTCGTAAAGTTTATTAGGGTAACTTTTAGAGCTTCCTAACTTTAACCCTGAAAATATCAAATTAGTGATGGCAGTGAATGATTTGGCGTTGGAAATAAACTCTAGCAGAATTCTTTATTAAATTTTGAGCTCGCTTGCATAATGCGCGATTTTAAACAAGGGGTTTAACGGATTAAACATTAGCTTAGAAATCAATCATTTACTTAATACTTAACTTGCTCATTTCTATCAGCTTAAAGAGAATCAAAGTACATAAATCTTATATGGGAATATAGTAAATATTAATGTTGAAATTTTAAAAAAACACTACTCTTTCTCTCGATTTTGCTACTCTTTTAAATTGTAAATTTCCTTAGACTTCCTGTGTTGCTATCTACAACGGCTAATTATTTCATTGTATTTCTTCTAGACAAGTATTTTTTTTTCTGAAAAATATAATAAAGAAAAAAAGGATTTTTCTTAAGCAAAAATAAACCATCATAATTTTTTAAAAAAGGAATAGTTGGAATAAAGCATAAAATTGGATGTTTTTTCTGCTTAGCTTAAAATATTGAAGACAGTAGCGCACACAGGAATTTTTCAAGGGGGGGGGGGGGGGGCGGGGGGTGAAAGTTCCCCATTCTTGTATCATGCTATTTTTGATTTTGTCTATTTTCAGGAACAAAACACAGTAAAAAACTAATTTTGAATAAATAATTAGCATTAATTAATAAAATTAATCATCAATAACAAATATTTAATTAAATTTTACGTATTATATGCTTAGAACTATAATCAATTGGCAAAAAATCAAGGGCTTTGGGGGGGGTCCGGATCCCCAGGATCCCCCCTTGTGTGCGCTACTAATTGAAGATATGAAAAAACTGAAACAAATATCAATTTATTCAACAAAATTTTTGAGATTTTTTCAAATGAACTAGGTATTTTTATGTTTTAAAAACGAATTCCTCTTCTGCAGCATAGATGATGACAAAAAATGAGATATAAAAACGTTATAACAGCCACTATTTTACAATATATACCTGTAAAATATATGTAAAAGATCTTATAGACCATACTGTATTTTATGACGTTGTTAGACAGAAATTAGTCTCTTTAAAATAGAGTGCGCGTGGTATATGAATTAAGTGAACATATGAATTAATGTGTTCTTTTTCATTACCATTTGTACCCCAAGTTGAGGATGATAATTTGTGAGAGAAAAAATGTGACAGGACAGAAATATGGATTTTGCAGATTTTAAAAGGTAAATACACTATTAAAAACAGCCTCTAATTTTTATGGCTTACTTTAATCTTTAGTTTAAATTGTAGGCGTTTTCCTAGAAAAATGTATTGCATTTCGGCTACGTCTTGCAAAACACGTCTTAGACACCGTAACATTCATACATACATAAAAATATCCCAGTAATCTTAATCCTACGACTAAGGGCTAATAGTTTGCTATTATATTGTAATACTGGGGGTTATTTTTTTTTTTACTGTCTTGCTATATTCTTACATATTGCTTAGTATTAAGTTATATTAAGAACAATTTTATATATTATTAATATATATATATTAATAATAATTTAATACATATATTAGTAAATAGCTTATTTATTTTCCCTGTTATATCTTATTTAATTAGTATTAGGGTGTTTTATTTTCTAATAATTACATATTTATAGTAAATATTTCCTCTTTATCGTATAGTCTAGTAGAGTAGGCAAATTACAGGTGAAGGTTAGCTGGGCAAAAAACATTAATTAAATCTACATTCTTGGTTCCTAAGACCAAGAGCTGTTTAACTACTGTGGATTGTATTTCTTACTGTTCAGTCTAGTTATACTTAGGATTATATCTATTTGAATATAGCGTTATGGATTATATATGTAACTTATTTTATTCAAAAAAGAGTCGCAATGTTGCTCTCACTATTTTCATTTTAACAAATAATAAAAATTGCTCATGGAGCGCAAAAGGGTGATCAATGTATGTATTAAAAATTTACATAATGTTAAAAGTAGCCAAAATGTACTCTGGTTTACGTCAATATCTCGATATTGTTATCTTTATTATATACTTTATTTTTTTGTAGACGTAAGTGTGGATAGTTGTAAATTGTATAAATCGTAAGTCGAGGAGAACATATATATTTTTAATTAAATTAACTGTGTATTAGACAAAAACTTTTTTTTATGCTGATACTGATAGTAATGATTTCAAACTATAAATGAAGAATACGAAGAATAACTATGTTTGTATACGTATATTGTTGCTGATCTTACTACCTACTTTAAATCCCCTTTAATACTTTTAACAAACAACTTTTATTGTATCCCCACTGCAAACTAGGCCCTATCTCATTACTCTTACATTCTCACATTTCTCTCTCTTGACTGTCATATTTGATACACTCCCCCACTCCGTATAGTATAATACAGTTGTTGAGCCAACGCTGTCTATCTCTTAAGTATATGTACGAATAAATGAATAATTCTTCCTTCTCATTTTAATTTAAGTATAAGAGGGGAAAATGAGATCTACATAAATCGTAAATAAGGATATATCTTTCTTACTCGTATGTTTTCATTATGTATATGTATTGTGTTCAATTCACATATTTTTACTATCTGTGTGATAAAGAATTTAGAGCACCTTTATTCGTAAAATTAATTAATGCTTCAAAATTAATGTAGCTATATTTCTGAAATATTGTCGTGTATACAGAACATATTGTTCTTATTATTTGCGTTAATATTCACAGATCAATTAACATATCTAATAACGATGACAATTTATTGCAAAAATCAGTCATCTCAAATACAACCACCGTATATTAATTGAAGCGATTAATACCGATGAGTTCAATAGGGCGAAGAGATTATACGAAATTGCACTAAGGCCATGGTCTATGACCTTCCTTTATGAGCGATGGTTAGTTAGCCAAGGGTTTCCTCTTGATGAAGCATGAAAATGTGGCGAAAATTGTAGTAAGTCATTTGGGATGAAAAAAAGTTAAAATTATTGCCGTCATAAATGTGAAGAACCCTATGATCTAAGCATGGTCTACTCAGCAATTTTTTTTTCGTCATTTTTTTTCTTTTCTTTTTTTCCAGTCACTTTTTTTTCTCACTAAAGAAAAATTATAGCTTTAATCGCAATAGAAAGAAATTAAGTGTTTAGTTTAGACTGTCACGCTCGTCTTGTTGTACCTTCATTAGAAGTTCCTGGCACTAATTACGAACACGCACATAACGCAAGAAAAAGTTTCCTTTAATGAAAATCCGTATAAAGAAAAATACTTTTAACTGTAATGGAGCTAAAAAGTCAAGTGGGTTCCTTTTTTTTCGGGGAAAGTTCTTTTTAACAAGGGAACGTCGTTATCGAAGGCTTTGCCATCGATTGTAATTCTGTCATTAACGAGTGTAATATAATTTAATTTCCACCCACTTTTTTCCGAAGGGTGAACAATCAGTAATCCACGAGCCAATGTTTGCTGACGGGGTTTTATGAGATTATCATTTCTTCTATGAGCTCAGAATAGATTATGCCTATAAATTATTTTTCGACCGTGTTGTTTGTTAAACAAATTAGAAAGCATTACAAGAGCAAAAGAGGGGAAAAATTTCCATTTCTGCTCTTTTGTTAGAAAAAATTAAGATTGCGATTTGCAAAAATGACGAGAGAGGGAAAAAAAAAGAAAGAATGTTATTAATTGTAACCTGCATAAATTTAGAAAAAAAAATGATTTTCATCTGAGAGCGGAATCGTAAGCTGATTGAATTGGAAATTCATATTAACTTCTTTAAGATAAGCAAGGGCGATCCAGTTTTTCTAGCCCCTGAAGCCAATTGTAAAACAAAATTCAGCTTTTATTCCATAATTTAAAAAGGAGATGGAAGAAAAATATATATTTTAAGAGAGAGAAAAAGACTTAAATGAATAAGCATTTAAGGAGAAAAAACTAAAGTTAAGCGTGCCTTCATTACTATTTTTTAAAGATTTTATAATTAGTTTATTAAAATTTTAGAAACATTCAGGCTGATTTTTTCACGAATGTTACAGAAATTGCTAACTGCAAGAGAATTTTAATAGCAATTTATAGGGGGGAAAAAAGGCATCTGGAAAGTGGAAAAATATAAAGGAAAATGTTTACGAAAAAGAGCATGGAGAAACAATTTTAAGGGTACATTTTAAAAATAATTACATAATACAAGATTCAGTTCAAATTTTGGTTAAAAGAGTTTCTTGTTTTTGGCTCTTCAAGAGGAATGAATGATCTCTTTAACGTTAATGCAGCAATACATCTTAAATTTGCCTTGAGTTTGAATTTGTTAAAAAATTAATACTGTTCGTGTTGCAATTGAGTTAAGCCAGTGTTTCTCAAACTGTGGGGCGCGCCCCCCTTGGGGGGCGTGATAACTCTACAAGGGGGCGCGAGCATATTGAAAAGTCGAAAACAAAAGGTTATTTAAAAAATTATTAATTTACTGAAAGTAAACAAACAAAATACTTTCTGATATAATAAAATACAGAACACACATTTACATTGATATAATACACTTATAAATGTATCAGTACTGTACAATGTATATTTTAGTATTAATTTAACAATACTAAGTTAAGAACAAGTTCGATAATTATCAGTGACCCCATGGGATTGTATTAACACTTATCTTGATAATTTGTACGGTTTATAATTAATGCCTTAACTGCCTGTTAAAAGTTACGCAATTCGCTCCCCAATGCCATCGTTTACCACGTAGACGAGAGTATTTTGATGTATTTTTGCGGGGGAGGAGAAAAGAAATAAGTAACAATCCTCTGTGAAATAAGTAAATCCTCCGCAAACACTGTCAATGTCATTTTATTGCATTCTAAAGCCCTCGGAATAATTTAATGGGTCGCACTACACAGGAATGATCGTACTTCGGAAAGACGTATATATACGTCCAGAAAATTCTTTGGCTGAGCGAGACGTTTATATACGTCGGTGGCACATAAGAGGTTAAAGTCGTATTGTAGCTTTAGTGTCAAAGTATAGTATTATTGAATTCAAATACATTGTTATTGTATGGAGGGGGGCGCGATGAAAATGATGATTGAATAGTGGGTCGCGTATATTGAAAGTTTGAGAAGCACTGAGTTAAGCTCTACGAAATTTTAGATGCAATCTCACGGGAAAAATAATTACCTTGCTTATCTTTAGTCCTAGATTCCTTCTTGTCATGATTAACAAATAAAAATTTTGCTAAGATTTGTCTTATGATACAGTTAAAAAAATTAAACTTATTTATTTGCCTTTTTTTTAAGTATGCATCTAAAAGAGTTTCTTACGGTAGCATCACTATTTCCACAAAAAAATAAATTAAAATGTGATAGCGTTTATTTTCCACGTGCTTCTAGAAATTAATAAAAACACTTTAAAGATCAAACTTTCATACACTTTATACAGAAAAAATATGGTTACACGGAAAAAATTCTAATAAAAGGGACATGTTATACAGTTATTAAAACACTTTTCACTTCGAAATACTTTAAGAAAATGAGTGAATTTATTAAAACTCTACACCAAAAGAGTTCTAAATTATACAAATTATAAGTTTATATTGATATTGTAAGTCTAATTGTGTAGATGTTTTATAGCATGCATATCAAGGATAGGCATTGCCAATGCACATTTATTATGTTATGGTGTAAGCAAACTTAATATATTCTATAATATTTACGATTTCAACATACTTGATTTTTATAAAAATTAAAACCTTTCTCAGTAAGCTCTACTTTTCCATGGACGAGAGCTTAAAAAAGTAATTTTTACTGAAAAAGACAATTAATTTTAAATGGCATTCATAGAATTTTTGAGATTGATAATGAATTCGTGCTTTTTAGGTAATATGTGGCTTTGTAAGTATATAAACAATAGAGCATTTTAATTAATGGACAATTACGAATTAGTTCATTGATTAAATACTAATTTTAATATGTTTATGCATTACTATATATGTCACGACTTATTATTTTAATGATTTTAAATTTAATACCATGTGTGTTAAAGTTTTCTAATTATGATGTAAAAGTATGATTTTGAATTTATAATCGTCTTCCACGTTTTGTACCAGAATAGGTTTAGTAACTGTGTTGAATTTAAAATTTATTTTACTTTTGAAAAGAAAAGGAATCATTTAAAAAAAATTCTTGTAAATAAAAAAAAATGTTACATAAATAAAAATAAAAAGCTTTATCAGATTTTTTTTTAAAATCGCATTAAAAAAATTAATTTAAACTTCTTACTCAAAGATCACTTTAATTTTAAAATTCCCATTAACTTCATTGGTTTATACAGAAAAAATTATAACTAGTTAACTACATCAAAATTTTAATAAAATTTTATCTTCCTTGTAAACTTTAATTAAACTTGTTTTTTTTTTTTTTTTTAAGAAAGCTACTTAAAATTTTGGCTAGAGTTAGACATCAAAACTTTTATATAACAGAAAGTATAAATATAATTATTTGCATTACTGATTTTGCTTAATACTCAGAATACTAAAAGTTACATTAAATTTCTTTAGATGTAAAAAGCAATTTAAAAACAGTTAAACTAAAATTCTATACAAAATAGTTATCTTAAAATTAAATTCATTATTTATATATTTAACGGAATTTTGCTAATATACTTACAGCTAGCCATAACGATGGAGCATGTTTGCTTGTCCAGCGGGTAAAACTTTAGATCCATCGGGCAGGACAGCACTAATGATATTCTGTAATTGACATTGAACAATATAATTGAACATTATTCTAGATACAAAACTTAAATTAAAAGTATACATTAAATACTATGCTCAAAGCAAAACTTATAAATTAAGATGCATATAAGTAAAGTTATATTGAGTGCAAGAAGATTACTTCAGATGACTCATCATAAGTACTTAGATATATATGGCAATGTTTTTAAATACTTATTTATTAATAATTCACTTTTGGTCATTGACAATATAGAGTTTTTTTGAAAATTTACTTGAAACGTGAATGTACAGTGGATGATCGGTGAACGAACAGATCGGTTAACGAACACTTTTACGAAAGATTTTTGTGTTCGAATAACGAACACTTTCTAGAAAGAAATTTTGTGTTTGGACAACGAACACATATTCGGATAATGAACAAAACGAATTCTAACGAACACTTCTAGGCTCTGAAAAAAAATTAATATTAAACATTTGTTATCATTTTGCATACAAAATAAGATCACTGAAAGGAGAAATGTTTAAAGCATGCTTAGTACTGATATTTACTAAATGAAACTTGAATGAACAATGAATTTATAGGTCTTTCAATAACTATTATTATGACTAAAATCAATACACACTTGAATACTTGAATTTCAATATGAATATCAATATTTTCTGACAGCTGATAAGTTATGGGCGAGTGGATTTGCTGGCATGGCAAATAAATTAAGCGAATTCTTAATTTTTTCAAACAGTGCAGACTATAAAATATAAAGTAAGAATACGTGAAAGAATACGCCGTAAGAATACGTGAAATATGAGAAATGGACTAAAAATCGTTTTTCATCTCTCCTGAATTATGTTGCTTACCTATTAAACTTCAAAGTTATATTGAAAAAAAAATCCAATAGAATATTCATACACATTAGACCATCAGTTTCGGTTTTGATTTAATTTTTATAGGGTCTCCTGAACAAATTAATGGGTTTCACATAGAAGTCTATGGTGTATCGATGATCGTTTAACGAACAATTCGGATAGCGAACATAGTCTTGGAACGGATTATGTTCGTTAACCGATCACCCACTGTAGTAAATTCGTTTTTGTGTGATAAACCTAATTTTACTTACCGAATACTGTACAAGACATCTCCATTTGGATATATTCGAAGCAGGACGTTAGGCATAATAATGTTGTGAAAATGACCTTCTTTCTCGTTGGAGAAAAACAAATCTGGCTTCCAGATTTTCTCCGGGTCTGTCAAAGTCAAGTACCTTACTTGACCACCCATATCATCAAACTGCAATCTTTCATCCCGCCATTGCTCACGAAATGTCAGCTGTACGCTGTACTCCTGAAAGTAGATGATGATCATCAATGAATTTTCAAGGATATCCAATTGAACATGTATAGCAGACAGAATGTCTGCATTGTATGTTTGTGTTGATGTGTTTTTTTTATTTTTTACTTATTTTTTTTAAGGGGACATCACATGCTTTACAATTTTTTCCATAATTTACTAATTAATCAAAGTGCATAAAATGTAAATAATATGTAAATAAAACTAAATGTCAGATTAATTAAAACTTGGAAAATATCTCAACAATGTGTATTGTATAAAAAAATATTGAAGTTAAAATATAACGTAATGTGCAATTCTCAAATATTTTTTCTGCTATGCTATTCTCAAACATAGAGATACAGAAATTTGCAGTCATATTGATTCAAACATGATTTGATAACTACGAGACAGTATGCTGCACGACTGATTTTTATGCTGATACTTTTTAAATAATGGGGGAATTATTTAAAAATAAAAGCTGGAAATGTATTCCAAGGTAAGGTTATTAATTTACCATGAGATCACATTTAAATATATATATATATTAATGTGAATATATATATATATTTCTGTTAAAGTGTGAAATCCATTATTTCATAAAATAACTAGGTATTTCATAAAATAACTGGACAAGTCAGTTAAAGTATATAAAAATATTGAATTCTACTATTTAACTAGGTATTCTATGGAATAACGATTACTTGATCGTTAAAGTATGAAATGCAGCACTCGGAAGTTCCTTAAACCAATTCTAGCTGCTTTTAAGCTTTTAATCCAGTGCTTCTCAAACTTCCAATAATTGCGACCCAATATTCTGTCTTAATTTTCATCGCGCCCCCCTCCATACAATAACAATGTATTGAATTAAATAATACTATACTGTGATGATAAAGATGCAATACGAATTAAACCTTTTTTGTGTCACCGGTGTATATAAATGGCTCGCTCATCTAAAGTATTATTTTCTCCGGACGTACATATACGTCTGTCCGAAGTACAATCTTTTCTGTGCAATGCTGTCCATAAAATTATTCAGAAGGCTTAGGAGTGCAATAAAAGTACTTCGACAAAGAATGTTTGAGAAGGATGTACTTATTTCAGAGGATTTGCTTAATTATTCTTTTTCTTCCCCTCCCCCCCCCTCATGCTTCACATACTCACACCTACGTGGAAAACGGTGGCATTGGCGAGCGAATCGTGTAAGTTTTTACTGGCCGTTAAGTGATTAATAATAAACCATACAAATTATCAAGATAAGGGTTAATTTTTGTACATAATTTATATATGAGAATATCATGGAGTCACTGGTAATTTTCTTGGTCTTAGCTTAGTATTGTTAAATTAATTATAAAATACATTGTGCAGTACTGATGTATTTATAAGTGTATTATATCAATGTAAATGTGTATTTTATTTTTTATTATGTCAGAATGTTTTTTTTTCTTTCAGTAAATTAGTAATTTTTAAAAAATAGAGAGAGAGAGAGAGTCTTTTGTTTTCGACTTTTCAATATGCTCGCACCCCCCTCGTAGAGTTATCACACCCCCCAAGGGGGGCGTGACCCACAGTTTGAGAAACGCTGTTTTAATCAGTT